>SNQJ01S0022564.1:58304-74219 GCA_010110895.2 Picea sitchensis
GTAGTTGGATGAAACGAAGCTTCAAATACTAGACGAAGGACTTGACTCAAATAGAGAGGGGGAAAACTATTTCATTTTTTTAACGAGCTTGACACAGAAACAAGAACTATGCTCGTAACCTCTATTTCATTTTTTAACGAGGTCGCCACAAAGACGAAAAAACTATCCTCGTAAGTGGTTTCATTTTTTAGCGATCTTGAAATTAGAAAACTATGTTCACCGCTGGTTTCATTTTTTAATGAGCTTGAAATCAGAAAACCATGCTGAAATACCTTTGTTTCATTTTTTTAACGAGGTTACCTCAGAGACGCAAAAACTATCCTCGAAACCTCTGTTTCATTTTTTAATGAGGTTGCTACAGAGACTTGAAAAGTATCCTCAAGTTGGTTTCCTTGATCATGGCTTCCAAGAGGACAATGCTCTGGAAAGATACCATGTCAAGGGATAACACTTGGTCATGGATTCCAAGAGATCTTCACTCGATGGAAGAAACACACTCTGGAAGGAACACATGTCGAGTGTCGTGATAGGGGTAAAGAGATCAGGCTCCAATAGCCCTACCGAAGATATTACCATGTCAACTACTGAATCCAAGTCATAAGGGAGTGAGATTATAGTGAGAGGCTCATCTACATTGGCAACTGAAGGCATGGGAGACAATGCCACATAATTGACTTGTGGCAGGGGTGATACTGTTTTCATATACGAACCATTTAGGGAGGTAATCTGATCAAGGCTGATGAATGAAAGTTGATCAATAGTCACAATGCTTCAATCGTGAGTGAAAGATATCACACGAAAAAGAGTGGACACAATAGCTTTCATGGCATAGACATAATCCTTCCCAAGGAGTAAAGAAAAATCCAGGGGGTCTTGGACTACCATGACATCAATAAAGACAATTTTCCTTCCCAAATTTACAGGAAACTGAGGAAGGGTCCCTAAAGGTTGACTGGTTCTTCTATTAAAAGCTAACAGATTATGCGTAACCGACGCAAGTGGAGGACAACCCAAAGCTTTCCAAGCAAAAGAGGACGTAATACTAACGGATGCACCTTCATCTATCGGTGTCTGAGGAATGTCTTGACCAAAAACCTGTACTGTAATCTTGAAAGGAATGTGAGAGGGAAGACAAGGTCCAGTTAGCACACCCCAATCAAAATGGATGGCCTCATAACTTGGAGGGGGTTCCACGGGAGAAGGAGGAAAATCCACCGACATGGTAGATTATGTATCAACGAGAAAAACATGGGAAATATCGGGTTTACTCTCTAGCGAGAGAGTAGGATTGACCGATGGAGACATCAGATCGACCACTTGGGTTTCATTCTCCACGGGGAGAATGGGGTCGATAGGTGGAAACAGATCGACCGATGGAGAGATCAGATTGACCACTTGGGTTTCATTCTACAAGGGGAGAGTGGGGTCGATAGGTGAAGACAGATCAACCTCTTGGGTTTCACTCTCTAACGGGAGAGTGGGATCAACCAAGGATGGGATCAGATCAACCACTTTGTTAACACTCTCTAAAGGGAGAGTGAGATCGACCGAAGATGGGATCGGATCAACCACTTTGTTAACACTCTCTAAAGGGAGAGTGGGATCGACTGAGGATGAGATTAGATCGACCACTTTGTCAACTGGTTCAATTAAGGTCGTGACCAGATTGACCACTTGATCAACCAGACTGACTGATGGGGGAACCAGATTGATCATTCCATCAACTACAGGTGGGTTGAGAGAAAGCTTGTGATAAGAAGCTGGAAGTTGAGGCTGTGAAACAGTCATGTCTTCTAGTCATTTTGAGGCTGTGTCCATACAAGGGAAAATATGAGTTAGATGATGCCCTTTGCATAACATACATAGGAACTTGGCTCTACTTTTCTTCTTCCCAACTATATCGTGACTAGTCGACGGGAAGTCATCAACATGTTGTTCAGAGGCTAACGACAAGGGTTGGCGAGGATGTGTAGACCATGCTTCTATAACCTTGGATAGACCAGGGAAATCCTTAAGAAGATGGATACCCTTACAAAGCCTGCAAGGGTACTTGGGCTTACGAATTGTTTGGGTGATATTGACATCATCAACACTCCCAACACGATTAACAATAACTGGTTGCTTTCCAACATGTTTGACAGTGGTTGGAGGTTTTGACCCTTGTTTATCTTTCTTCTTCTTAATCTTTCTTTTCTTCTTCTTCTTCTTATTCATCGGGTTACTAGATTCAGAACTTTCACTCGACGAAGAAGATGAAATGGAAGGAAAACTTGCAAGCAAGGAAGGAGAACTTGCAAGCAAAGAAGGCGAAGAAGACCTTACTGGTGAATAAGGTGAAGGATCAACATGAGGTTTATGCTCTTGGGGGGAAGTGCTTGTGACTGAAGCACTAAATGCATTTGGGATTACCTAAATGGAAAACAACCATACCAGTAATCCAATTATGAGACCTAGAAGGCTCAAAGTAGCGATGTGAGGAGGACCAATGTTTCTGTAAGAAGGAAAAACAAAAGGTTCCCCTGGAGCAGAGGTTCCTTCATTGGTCATTTTGGGAACTGACGCCATTAAAAATAAAAATCCAATCTAGAGTCCACTAGGGAGAATAAATAGCACACACTAAAAATATAGTAAGAAAGCAAGCAAACAAAACCTTCTCACAATGAGCACACTAGTTGGTGATGATATCCAACGTTGCGAGAATAATGTAATAAGGGGATGAGATAGAGCGGGTGGAAAAGTTATGTTGACAACCTGCTTAACAGACTTACACCCTCGTTCAATATCCCACACATAATCGTGGGTATACCCTCCAAGGAGCCCAAGTGAGTTTGGCCAACGTCGATTCCAGGTACCGTGAAGACTTTCCCCTCCACAGTCACCTTGTGTAAAGACCCTAAAGATATAGGCCACTAAGGTTACCAATCACTACAATGATGCCTGGGGAAATAGTCGACAGTCCGATCCATGTGCAAGGGCAGGGTATCTAGCCTGAAATCAACATGAAAGGCTTCCACTCATCATTGTGGGTATACCTCTCAAGCGACCCCCATAATACACATAATATCTACACCAAGACCAACAAAGCAGGGTGAGTAACTCTGCCAATCTCAATGTGACCTCGTGATTGACCATTGTGTTAGAAGGGCTTCCCAGGAAAAAATGTAGTAAATGAATTTAACTCTCCCTATCACAAGATACTATGTTTGTTTGCAGCTTTGGAAAGTTATCTTTCACACCTATTCCAAAGCCCTACGACTAATCTAATGTAGGTTTGCTACCAGAAAAGATAAAAATGTCTAATTAATTTTTATAAGTGCTTTATTTTATGGTTGTCGTTACTCAAAAGGAAAATGGCGCGGACAATATGGTGTTTTGACCGACTAGAAATTTATGCAAAGAGATGAAGATGCAATCTTCTCATTTCGATGAAAGCTATGCTATGAGAAGGAGAAAAGATTTATGATTCCTAGATGCACAATGTCCCAAAATCTTAAAACTCATCAATATCAATATTCTCAAGAAATGAGCAAAAAAGACTATACACCAATGCATGATTCATGCCCCCCCCCCCCGGCCATGAGGGGGAAAAAATTTCATAATTTAAGCTCAAAAAATGCCAAGAATCATGAAATTCCGCTACTTCAAATGCAAGGATGCCCCCAATCCAATATAAAGAAAGAAATTAAATCTTTTTGTTTCAAAATTTTCACTAAAACCAATAATGAACTTTCTTAAAACAAAGAAACCCAAACCAAAAGTTTTCTTTTAAAGCGAACTATTCAGAAGAAATCTGATCTTTCCCTAAACAATTCTAAAGAAAACACAAGCTTTGGAATTGAAAGACACTCAAAGCAAGCGACTAATCCTTCAAAACCAAACAAAGCAAAGATGGCTAAAAACAACTCAAAGAATATCAAACAAACTGTAAACCAATCAATATAGGCTCCAAAAGTTCAACCCAACTGATCAAAGAAAAACTAGGCATCAAAAGATAGGAAATCCTAATTCTAAACAAACTTTTCAAATGGGTTCGTAGCCTAGCTATAGGGTGCAGTGTGAAAATCAGTGGAGTTCGCAGGCTGGACACAGGTAGGGTGCGAACATGTTGCATTGGATTACACATTAGGGTGCGAAACTGAGGGGTTTTCGCAGGCTGTTGACCAGTACAGTGCGAGACTTCTTGAAATCAAAGAGAATTTGGAAAAGGACAAAAGAGTATAAGTGAACTTTTAGATCCAGAGAGTCTATATGGATCACCCACAGACTCAGAAACCAGAAAATAAGCAATCAAAGCAAGGGAAGCTAGACTAACTAGGAAACAATATGTTCCCTAGTATGGTCACCAATTTTTTTATTATATAAATCGGTAGGTGCAGACACTAACTGATCTCCCTAGATCCACCTAGATCTAGAAAAGAACACAACAGAACATGATGCTTTCCTTAAGTTTTAAATATTGAATTTACTAACTAAAGAACGATAGGTGACATACCATTTAAACGTCGCTTCCTCTTGCCATCGCCATCCTAGCTCCATTCCAATGCTCATACAGTGATGAACCTGCAAAAGAACACAACCAACCAAAGTAATAGTAATAGCATAAACTCAATATAAACCTATGTATGTGATCAAGGAATCATACAATAAAACACAACAAGCTTTATAGGAAAGAATCATATTAATGTATCATATTAAATGTGAAAGAGAGATTACAACCATGGTCTTGATGTCGTAAGGTCCCTTCCAACTATCCTTCATTCCCCACACACTTCCACTCCAAGAATTATGAGAGCATAGATCTGATATTATTTACAATCTATCTTGACAAAATGGCTTATCTAGCCAAGCTAACAATCTCCAAAGCTCAATCCAATCCAAGCTAATCCCAAAATATACAAAGCTCAAAAGCTAATCTCATCCAAGCCAAAGCTAAGCTTCTCCATGAGATCTCCTCTCCTTTTATAAGTTGAAGAGGATAAGGTGAGGATGTTAGGATGATCCCACTAAATCATGAAAGCGAGTAAGATCCAAACCATTCGAATGCCACCTCACCATAAAAGTTTCTCCTTCTAGAAGCATCAAGAATATGCTCATTTTTCCCATGTATGATCATTCTCACACTCTGCTTATAGAGCAACCTACGAACCTCTCGCAACCCAGATATGGTGCAGCTTGCGAAAATCAGGCATTCTCACACCCTAGCAATAGTGCAGCATGCGAAAATCCTTTTTAATAGGGTTTTTACAAAGGAGAATGCAACTTCTTTTCTCAGGAAAAGTTCTTCTCTCTTCTTTCTTCAGAAGCTAGGGCCACTGACCCCTCTAAAGGCAAAAGATAGGTTTACATCATTAACATTCATAGGGATGGCGAAAATAATGTGTAACAACTACTTTCCCTCAAGGTAAATATGAGGCTATCACTAAGTCTCAACAATTTGACTTAATTTACTCTTAATCGGGGTATATTTAAATGGTGTTACCTGATGCTCCTGTCCCTCTACCATTTGGTCAAGACAAACCTGGAACATTATACATTGTCAATCAGTTGATTAGGTCCATGGCCCATACACACCCACACGCTCAATCGGTACCCACGTTTGGGGACAATCCATACCAACCATCATATAGGGGAAACCCACACTACCATCCCCCACCACATCAACCACCTTTCATGGCACTTCCTCCTCCCATCATGGGACCACCAGTACCTGCACCCCCCACTCACATAGTGCACATACAAGATCCAATCCCTTCACTATCCATAGTATATACTCCCAACCCTATGGGGGGCACCTCCACTTCATACAACCAAATGAACCTCCCCAAATTAACCCTTACTATCCCTTCCCTAGTCCTCCTCAACCCATTGCCCTATCACATGGACAACAACATGTCGGGGTAAATTTTATCCAATCCTCTCCTATTCAACAAGTTTAAGTATTTAAAAAATTGAATACAACCAATCCCCCTCATCAACCCAACAACAACCAGAGAAAGGGAAAGAATAGAAACAAGGACAAGGGGGAAACCTCCAACAATAAAACCCCCCCACTAGTGGAAACAAAAATCAGGCTAACCAAAACCCCCAAGGGGGAAATAATATTGGCCAACCACGACAAGGGAGAAACAACAACCTTCTAACCAACTTCCCTTGCGAATCATGTGGTGAGTATGGTCATTATACCCATCATTCCCCCCAAATTTCTTAGTACAAATGGATGAAAGAGACAATGAATAACCAACAACCCCCTGCCTCTCAAAGACCACCACAAATAACCCACAATTATTTGCAACCTCAAACACCAATAGTTATCGAAAACCCGATTCCCCATCAGGCAGTTATTAACACCCAACATGCAGCCATTACTCCATCAAGTGAGGTTCCATGAACCTCAACATCATTTGTTACCCCTGACATTGGTAACCCTCCCTCACACCCAATATACCTCATGACTGGGGCTCAGTCATATAGACTTGGGGGAACCCCTTCCACCTCTATTACCACAATGTCTACCAGAACTTATCCTTGTAAGGAAAATGTAATAGTATATCCACACCCATCACGGGTCATCAATCTTGATTGGGATCAACTTATCTAAGCATGACTGCCATATTCTACCCCATTTCAAATATGTGTCATCATTAAAAATTGTACATTTTATCGGTGTATAATAGATGATGGGGCATCCTCGTGTATTATGTCTTCATAAGGTTGAAAAACACTAGTCTCCCCTACTCTTATCCCATTGATGACTGGGTTAAGAGACCTTGATGGTAGACTTTGTTGCCCCTTAGGGATCTTACCTAATCTCCCATTGAGTTAGGTGGTTTGACAATTTGGATCAATGTTGTTGTCATGGATGGTCCAGTGGATTACAATATTCTCCTCAGTTGTGATTTCATCTATGCCATGAGTGTTGTGGTGTCTTCACTCTTTTGAGTCATGATATTCCCACAAGAGGGACACATCATCACCATCAATTAACTCTCCTACACTGATCCCCCCCCACATGATTCTCAGAATATAATATCACATCATGTTGGTCACATTGATTCCATGAACTATGTTTCCACCGCCACTAGTCATGTAACATCCACTCCACCAAAAAATGAGCCCATGCCTCTAGAACTACCTCCTCACCACTTAGGCTTGGAGGTTGGGCAGATTCATTCATCCTTGGGGAAATCCATGCATGTTTCTTCCCCCAAACCCAAAATAAACCATGAAATCTCAACTACATTCTTCCCAGAATACAAATAATTCTTTGAGGCCACTACTTCTTTCAATGATTCTAGTGATAACCTCCATCTAGGTTCTCCTATCCACTCCTAGCAAGGTCCTAACAATTCAATTGGTGCACCCTCTAATATTATATCCTTTGATAAGTTCATTACTCCCTCTTAAATAAGATCATATGTTATCACTAATAGGGATATCAGGGACTCCAGTTCCATGATGACCAATCATGTTGATATAGGAGATGTTTCCACACAATTTAAAGACCCAAAGCCCCCAATAGATGTTACATAAAAATAATGGATCAAATACACTATTTATATCTTCTTTTATGGATGTTCAACTCTAAATTGATTGTTATTTTACATTTGGTCCATAATCTTGGGTATTTGGCAACAACCCTTCCCCCAATCCTCATATCATAATACAGGGGCTAGTACCGCTTCCCACCTTGGTCCCATAAGCCCTAGCTCTCGACACAACACCAACTCACAATATACCCTTCATGGGAACCATTATATCACTACCCTATGTCCAATTCCCCCAGATATCATGCAATTATGAGCCACATTTCCTAATCAGAATGATCCACCAAGATATTTTCATTACTTCTTGTGGTGAGGACCCCTTAGCCTTGGTCATTTTTAGTTACCCCCATAAGGGAAATGCAGACTCCTTCGAGTACCTTTTCCAAGAACTCATTATTTTGTGGCCTCCTTCAAGGACTTCCTTTTTTAATAACCCATCATTATGTTGGACTTGCTAAGGGAGAGCCTTGTTCGAGAACTCATCATTCAATAGCATCATGTTGATGCTTGAATCCGCCAGGACTGAAACAACAACCTCACGAGGATGAAAATCCTCCTGTGTTTTTATAGAGGTGGTACTCCTCTGTCTGATATTTATAAAATGTGGGACTTTATATAAGTCCGTCAAAGGAAATTAAAATAGATATAAATGAAAATGGAAATATTTTATTTTCTTTTTTAAAAGAGAGTTCCTGAGAATGGACCAGGAAACACACAAACATTCATACATTTAAAGAAAATAAACATAATTCCTCACATCCATCATAGTAGGGCCAACGATTTCTGATCACATAAAAACTAAAATAAAATGATCTACATGCATAAGAGAACTTTGACAGAGTGATACATGGGTATCTCAAATGAAGATAACGATAGATCAAACTCAAATACTTTATGTTCAGAAAAATTGGGTTACAAAGTATTGTCGAGATTGTTCCCAAAATAGTTCTATTGGAATTTCTAAAAAATATATAGTTCAATACATATTCTCTGAAATTAAAATGTGTTTGTCATAATGACTGGGATTGGGGCTCCCATGGACAATAAAGAAAATATGTATAAGAATGAATTTCATATAAAGAAGAAGGTGGGCAGTGGAAGACAACAAGAACTAGTAAGAAGAAAAAGGAAAATATCAGTCTTTGGTTAAACCTTTCCATTTAAAGAGGTGGAGTAATTGGATGAAGATCTTGATAAAGAAAGAAATATGTGATGAATAATAGGAATATGCCCTGGACCACTGAAAACTATGATCCTCATTGTAACGTCCCCGGCCATCAACCCCACGACTGGGCAATGCTACTACACGAAGTAACACTCATAAAGTATACATTTAAATGAAGTTAAATGACAAAACACAAAGTAAACACATAATTACTGGAAACACACACAATTAATGGAATTAATAGTAATTCATTCATTGCAATGGAATACATGATAATTTCACTAGCATCACAGACATGCATCTTAATTGAAACTAAAATACATAATGAATACTTATCTTGAAACTGTAATAACTCCACCAATTATGTGCAGACCTTCCACGAACCTCCCAGCCTTAGACCACGCTGCTCATCACGCTCAGTGGTGGGTCACCCCTGAGCTGGGACCAAGCTCCACCCAGGGAAAGGGAACCCTAGACTAGGCTGAGGTTACAAGAAAACTGCACAGAGCAACCGAAAGGATTCTCTCCAGGACCATTCTTACACTCACTACTCATGGACTCATATTCCCCACATGCCTGTTCCACCTGGGAGTATACATCTTCACAAGCAAAGTCCATCCGTGATTCACCTCCCTCTCTAGGTCTTGGCAAGAGGCTGGATCAGGAATTCTCAGAGCGTCATAGCTGGTGTTGGACTCTCTCTGGGAGAAAACCACTTCTGAGCAGACTCTCTCACCTAGAGAGAGCTACTCATAGGCATGACAACCTGCCTCTTCTACCACTGGACCTTTACAAGCCCTATGGCTCAATTTCGAAGCTGTTTTCTTTTCCGGCCCAATATGCGCACAGGGTGCACTTGCAGGACACCTTCTTGCTCCACTTGAATCACATTCCAATCAATTACATGATTATCATCAGGTATATATTTCTTAAGCAATGAAATATGAAACACATTATGTACAGTCATGGATGCAGGTAATGCAAGCATATATTCAACTGGCTCAATTCTTTCTAGTATTTCAAATCTCCCACAAAATTTGGATTCCAACTTGGTGTAGTTTCCCATCTTTAGGGAACTTCTATTGGCTTTCAATTTCATGAAAACATGATCACCCACTTTAAACTCTCTTTGGGTTCTGTTTTTATCAGCATAACGTTTATGACTGTCTTGGGAAGCCTTTAAATTCTGCTTAATTTTCAACATCTGTTCTTCCATTTCCTTGAGTAACTCTGGCACAACTACTGCCCTATCAGCTGGATTATCCCAGCTTACTGGAGTATTGCACTTTCTGCCATAAAGTGCTTCAAATGGGCTCATCTTCAAAGATGCTTGAAACCCATTGTTGTAGGGGGATTCTACCAAGTGTAGGTAGTCTTCCTATTTAGATGGTTTGTCCATCACATACATCCTTAGTATGTCCTTTATCACTTGATTCACCCTTTTTGTCTGCCCATCAGACTCCAGATGATAGGCTATACTAAATTTCAAATTTTTTCTGAACCCCATGAATAACCCTTTCCAGAAATTTGAGGTAAATTTCGGGTCTCTATCAGACACAATTGTCTTGGGAATACCGTGAAATTGTGCTACTTCCCTCATAAAAATATCATAAACATCCGTTGCCTTATGAGTAGTCTTTAGTGGTATAAAATGGAAAGCTTTCATAAGCTTGTCCACCACTACCATGATTGAATCACGTTGCTTTCCTGTTCTGGTGATGAAATCCATTATCACTACCTCCCACTTCCATTCAGGAAAGGGTAAAGGTTGCAACAACCCTACTGGGTGCCTGTGGTCAACTTTAACCTTATGGCACTCCATACATCTAGCTATGTATTCAACAATATCCTTCTTCATACCTGGCCAAAAGTAATGGCTCTTGGCTGTTGCCACAATTTTATAATATCCAGGGTGCTCTGCGTAAGGCACATTATGCATATCATGCAAAATCACAAGTTTCAAATACTGGACATTAGGTACATAAATTCTATTCTTGTATAGAAGTATTCCATCTGTTTCCAATTTATAAATCTCCAATTTCTGTGGCATCTTACCTTTCTGTAGCTTTGCTACCAAATCCCTGTACTGCAAATCTGTATTTGTAGCCTCCAAAATTCTTCTTTTAATATCAGTTCGGTACATGCTAATGGATGTAGCATGTAATTCATGCACTCTCCTGCTGAGTGCATCAACCACTTTATTTTCCTTCCCTTTGATATGCTTGATATCAAAATCATATTCAGATAGAAACTCCAACCACCTACTCTACCTAGCATTCAAAGTTGGCTGATCAAAAAAATATTTCAGACCGTTATGGTCTGTTCTCAGTTCAAACCTCCTTCCCATGAGGTAATGTCTCCATTTCTTTAGAGAATGTACTATGGCTGCCAACTCCAAATCATGAGTTGCATAGTTCCTTTCGTTCTCTTTCAACTTTATGGATTCATAACAAATTACAAATCCATTCTGACTCAGGACTCCTCCCAGTTCTTCTTTGCATGCATCTATGCACACTACAAAATCTTCATTTGGATCTGTGATCCTCAAGATTGGAGAACCGGTTAATAGTTTCTTCAATTGCTGGAAGATTTTCTCGCAATCCTCTGTCCACTGAAATTTCCTCTCCTTTCTTTGAAAGGAAGTGATAGGGTGAGATATCCTCGAGAACCCTTCTGTAAACCTTCTATAATAACCAGCTAGACCCATAAAGGATCTAACTTCTGTCACATTCTTTGGCGCCGACCATTCTCTAGTGGCCTCAATCTTCTCAGTATCTACATCTATCCCATCCTTCAAAATAATATGCCCCAAGTAATGGATCTTCTCCTGATAAAACAAGCACTTGCTCAACTTGGCATACAATTGGTTCTCTCTTAACACCTGCAACACCATCTTTATATGTTGTTCATGCTCTTCTTCCAACTTGGAATACACCAGAATGTCATCCAGGAAGACTATGACAAACTTGTCTAGATAGTCCTTGAATACACCATTCATCAGGCACATAAAAACAACAGGTGCATTTGACAACCCAAATGGCACCATTGTGAATTCATAGTCACCATACCTTGTTCTAAAGGTGGTCTTGTTTATTTCCTCGTCCTTTATCCTTACCTGGTGATATCCTGACGTGAGGTCTATCTTTGAAAATATCTTTGCATCCTTCAGCTGATCAAAGAGGTCATCAATCCTTGGCAGAGGATATTTGTTCTTTACAGTTACTTTGTTCAATTGTTTGAAATCGATACACAATCTCAAATTCCCATCCTTCTTCTTCACGAACAGGACCAGGGCACCCCAAGGTGACACACTTGGGAATATATACCCCTTCTTCAAAAGCTCTTCAAGCTGGAATTGTAACTCTTTCAGCTCTAGCGTACTCATTCTAGAAGGAGCTTTCAACACTGAAGCTGCTCCAGGCATCAAGTTTACAAAGAAATCAATATCTCTCTTTGGAGGTAATCCCGGTACCTCCTTAAGTACATCTCCAAACTCCTTTAGCACTGCATGATCTTCAATCTTTGACACCTTACCCTTAGGTGTTTCCTCCACATGGGCTGCAAATAATTGACATCCTTTCCTGTAGCACTTCTTCAGCTGCATTGCTAAGATTTCTCTGATAGCAATAGCTCTAAGAATTCCTTGGACTGTTTTCTGATTTCCTTCCTCATCCAGGCAAGTGAATTCCTTGTTCTGACAGTCCAATATGGCATGGTGTTGGTCCAACCAGTCCATCCCAATTATACAGTCATAAGAACCTAAAGGCAGAACATTCAATTAAGCCTTTGTGCTCAGTCCATTCATGTCCATAGGACAAGACTTAGCCAACTTAGTGATCTTCCTCTTGGTTCCTGTATCCAGCTGGACTAACCAAGGCTTTTCATGTTTTCTTCTCGACAAATGCAAACTTTCCACCACTCTAGGATCTATATAACTATGGCTAGCCCATGAATCAATTAAAATAGTAAATGGTTGGTTTTTAATCATACCTTTCACTTCAATCATGTGCGACTGATATTCATATTGCTTGTTGTCCAAGGATGCATATATCCTTGGCATTCTACTACCCATGTCTTCCACTATTTTATCTTGCTGAACATTATGGAAAAATCTAATTTTTCCATTTTTGTGGGGACAATCTTTGTACTTGTGGTTCCCCTGACAGGCCCAACACTGAATGGGCATCTGCCTTAGCCTTTTTTCCCCTACATCAGCCATTCTTGGCTCTCTAAACGATGGTTGTCCTTGAGGACTGTTTCTGAAGAAGGGTGGCTCAGTTCCCTTCTTCCTCTGATCCATCTGGAATTTCTTCTTGTCTTCCCAAGCCTTCTGAAAAGTAGGCTTTTCTCTTTGTTTCCCACATAAGCATTTTGCCCTCCTTATCATTTCTTCCATAGTCTTAGGATCATCATACTGAATCTTGTCACCAATGGAAGGTGGAAATCCACTTAGATACCTATGAATATTGACAGTCTCATCTTTGATGAACAGAACATACTTTAGCAATTCCAAAAATATTTGTTCGTATTCATCAATGGTCATGCTGCCCAACTTGAGTTCAAAAAAATCCTTCATCTTTCTGTCGTAGTATCTTTTAGTCAAGAATTTCTTCTCGAAATACCTCTTGAATTATTTCCAGGTGATATCTTTCTCTCTAATGTGTTGTACTTGCATAAGCTAATCCCACCACATGCATGCCTTTCCCTTTAGTTGATACATTGTAATTCTTCCTTCTGCATGAGAGGAATAATTCTGCAGTTGGAAATATTTCCTCATGCCAAGCAACCAGGTTTCAACATCTTCCTCCTTCTTATGTTCTCCATCAAACGTAGGAGGCTTAATCTTGTTCATTTCTCCCTTCAGTTCATCCACTCTAGATCTTATGTTCTTTCTGGTAGGAGATGGGCTTGAACTATTGTGTGCCTCCTTATTGGAGTGGTTCGACGAGTGGTGACGATTCCTGCTAACACTTCTCGACCTTATTTTCCTCTTAGGGATCCTGTGACTCCCTATTTTCCTTGAGTCACTCTCCTTATCCAATTTCTTTTTGATTCTTTCCAGGCTCTTCATCAACTTTAAGTTGAATTCTTCTTGTTTATCCTGAGCTTTCCTGATATTTCTGCTATCTATTCGGTGATTTTGGGCATCTTTCTGCAATTTTTTAATGATTTTCATCATCTTCCCTTCCTTATCTATCTCTTCTCCATGCCCATTGGAGTTCGACCCTTAAACTCACAAATGAACATCCATCCCTTTAGCTTCATTCTTTGAACTGGAAGCATTATGTATCTCCTCCATTTCTTTGCACTCAGTGTAAAATTTAATCGGTTCTGGCACTAGCTAAACTTCTGCAAAAGCAATCTGCAGACAAATGGAAATTTTCAAGACATCATTCCTTAACAATTCCTCAACATTCATAAACAAATATGATTCAATAAAACGTTCAGTTTTCCTAAATTTTTCGAGCTCTAATCAGCCCTGTAGGAAACTCAGGCCTTATCCCTTTTCTCTCAATTCCCCAAACCACGCGGCCATGGGTCGTGACCAAGTGCTAGATATTCAAGGTTCTCTAATCTGGACTTCGGCGTTTTGGTTTTGAGGTTTTGGGATCTCGGTCCTGGAGGCTCCCACAATCACTTCCCTCTCCAACTCCCAACTTCTGAACTTTTGACCTTTCTAGATTTAGGGCCCACAACACAACTGTCACCAACCATGGTGGTGACACGTGGTGTGCTTAAGAAGGTCCATGTTACCTTAGGTGATGCCATCCAGCCCCACCGCGTCAACCTTTTCCTTCGGAACCCACTGGCACATGGCACACATCCCATGTGTCCATGTCCATCTAAGTGGCCTCAGCATGACCCACTACTTCAGCTCTTCGGGACTTCGTAATTTCGGGTATCGGGAGTTTGTGCATCAACACATCCCACTTCTCCTGATGGTCGAATTACCAAAATTAAAATTTGTAGTGCTATCTAACAATCAGGCTTCTTCTCATATCTACGGTGTAGATCCCTTTCGAAAGATTTGATCTCTTGCTTTGAGTGTCTTTCAGTTACAAAGCATTGTTTTTTCTTTAGAATTGTTTGGTGAAAGAATTTATTTTTATTTTATTGAATAGTTCATGTTAAAAGAGAAAATTGTTTGGGTTTCTTTGTTTCATATCTATTTGTTATTTCTTTTAGCTATCTTTGAAACAAAATTTTTTAATTTCTTTCTTTAAATTAGATTGAGGGCATATTCGCATTTAAAGTAGTGAAATTGCATGATTCTTGGCATAATTTAAGCTCAAAAAATGCCAAGAATCATGAAATTCCGCTACTTCAAATGAAAGGATGCCCCCAATCCAATATAAAGCAAGAAATTAAATTTTTTTGTTTCAAAATTTTCACTAAAAGCAATAATGAACTTTCTTAAAACAAAGAAACCCAAACTAAAAGTTTTCTTTTAAAGCGAACTATTCAGAAGAAATTTGATCTTTCCCTAAACAATTCTAAAGAAAAAACAGGCTTTGGAATTGAAAGACACTCAAAGCAAGAGACTAATCCTTCAAAACCAAACAAAGAAAAGATGGCTAAAAGCAAATCAAAGAATGTCAAGCGGACTATAAACAGATCAATATAGGATCTAAAAGTTTAACCCAGCTGATCAAAGAAAAATTGAGCATCAAAAGATAGCAAAGCCTAATTCCAAACAAAAATTTCAAATGGGTTCACAGCCTAGCTATAGGGTGTAGTGTGAAAATCAGTGGAGTTCGCAGGCTGGACACAGGTAGGGTGAGAACATGTCGCACTGGATTACACAGTAGGCTACGAAACTGAGGGGTTTTCGCAGGCTGTAGACCAGTACAGTGCGAGACTGCTTGAAATCAAAGAGAATTTGGAAAAGGACAAAAGAGTATAAGTGAACTTTCAGATCCAAAGAGTCAAGATGGATCACCCACGGACTCAAAAACCGGAAAACAAGCAATCAAAGAAAGGGAAGCTAGACTAACTAGGAAACAATATGTTCCCTAGTATGGTCTTCAATTTTGTTATTGGATAAATCGGTAGGTGTGGACGCTAACTGATCTCCCTAGATCCACCTAGATCTAGAACAAAACACACTAGAACATGATGAATTCCTTAAGTTTTAAATATTGAATTTACTAACTAAAGAGGGATAGGTGACATACCATTTAAATGTCGCTTCCTCTCGCCATCACC
>SNQJ01S0022564.1:86967-126615 GCA_010110895.2 Picea sitchensis
TCTCCAAGTTACCAATTAAAACAAAATTGAACAGATTAATAACAATCAAATCATAATCACAATGGACACAGAGATAGCAAATGTTTGTATAAGATTTTTTATAATTGATATGAACATATTAATTTAAATATATGTGAAAGAGGATTTTCTTTTAGCACCAACTAAATGTTTCAGCACCAACTGAAGTAAGGAGTACCAACCCCTCGGAGAGCACCAAATCTCTGCCAAGACCCAGCTTGGCGCAAGACCCAACTTTCTACAAGACCGAGCTTGCTGATAGAACCTAGTCTATCTAACTAGAGTTTATTCAACTCCAGTAGAAGTGATCCATTATAGAATCAACTCTATCTTATGATCAGAGGTATATCATAAGACACTCATCACCGCATTTCATCTTCTTTGTAATTCACATTTTCTTTCCTATGATATATTCTTAGAATTTGCTTCAACTTTTGATCTTCTATTCTCAACTGCAGAGACACTTTCTTCTCCTAGTCCTCCATGATTCTATACTCTTCATACGGTGTGAGTGTGAAACAACTGTGTCCCTTCATTTCGACCATCGTGCCTCTTCGATTAATCAATTGTAATTATAGTTTATTTATTTTACCATGATGGATTTTTGTAAATTGATCACTTATGGATCAATTTCATCCATTATACTGGATCCTGAATCTCTGTTATATTCACAAAGACTATATTCTATGGAGGCGCTTCCTTCAAGCCATTTCAATATGACCGAGCATTACAAAACCACGGGCTTACCAAATATAGCGACGTATAATAGTTTCCTTTTAAAACTCTTTACCATATGACCATCGACGATGATCAAGAGCTAAGTGAGATAAGAGCTTGAGGGTTTATCATTTCAACGGTCATGATTCAATCTTCTGATGAGTTATACGATTGATGGGATTTCGACAGTTTGACCTTCGGGTCTTCGTGACTTCCAACATTTCAAAAATCTCGATTACGATATCGTTGAACGATCGTATGGTTCAAATTACATATCGAAACCATATCAATGGTTAGTGCTAATCCTTCCATTGTGCTTTGATCAACGGTTGAGAGTGCAACCAAACATCAGATCGACGGTTGATATATCCTTCGGGTCTCCGAACTTCAGATATTATGAGTCTCAACCTATTGTTTCCTTTGTGCGTCAATCTTTCAGAGCTAACAAGTCATCGACATGTGTCCCTCTCTCGATCAACGGTCGAAATCCTTTTACATCTCCAGGCTTCGGAATACTCAGGCCTCAACTCCCATTATAGTATGATCAATGGTTGAGAACACTCCCAAAGAGATCTTTCTTATCGGACGACTTATGTCCGTTTCGGGACTTCGACGTTCATGACTTTCAATTCTCAAACATTTGCTTCTTCACATTTTCCCATATTTGTTTCACCCAGAGTTAACGATCTAGCGATGGGTGTTCACTTATAGATCGATGGTCCACATTTTCTTCAGGACTTCAGCCTTCATGACTTCAGCTATTTCAACTCACACTATCCTTCCACTGTGTTATATCGACGATCAAGAATGCACCCGAAGTCATCTTTCAGATCGGACGTCTCGTGTCCACTTTGGGACTTCAGGACTTCGGGACTTTGGCGAGTGATGGTGGTAAAACTCCCGAAGTTAAACTCCCTGAGTGATGTAACTTCTTGCATCACTTGATGACATGTCACGTGTCGATAAACTGCCACGTGTCACTCAGATTCATGGTTTATACATACCTGAGATGTTGATTTAGCTTGACACTTGTTGTTATCTGACTGTTCCACATGTCATTGTTGACATAGTTTTGCTGATGTGGATTCCTCATGTGGCACATTATCTTCTCCTAGATCTAACGGTCAAGATAGCATCCAAAGGGTATCTCATATCGACGACTGAGAGTAGCTTCGAAACTTTGTCCTTCGAGACTTCGGGACTTTTGACATTTCTTGGTGGTGAAACTCTCGAAGAAATTCTCCCGGAGTGACGTAACTTGCTTATGGCACTTGTTGACATGGCATTGACAGTTTTTATCATTTGATTATGCCATGTGTATTTTTCAATGTAGTATTCCACATTTCCTTGCTGACGAGGTTCACTAACATGGATCTCCCACATGTCGTTGTTGACGTGATCTGCTGATCAACAACGCAGATCCAACGGTCCACATTTACTTCGGGACTTCAGCCTTCGCGACTTCGGCACTTTGGCCCTTTGTGACTTCAGCACTTTGGTCCTTCAACAATTTAAAAGTGATCCAATGGTTGTGGATATTCTCGAAACAAATCAACGGTTGACAATGATTGCAGAGCTACAATTTGCGAGTTATTTAATTTCCCTTTCAATATCCACAATCTATCCCTACCGTAGATTCGGTGTTTGCACATCCAACGGTCATGATTTAATCTGAATTAATATGATCACTTATTGGATCAACCACATTCATCGATCTCTGAGTCTATGTGTTCTGACGATCTAGGCCAGTTGCGGGATTAGGAATAACGAGTTCTTTAATTCCTCTTTCGCTCCCCACAATTTATTCATGTCATTGATGGTTTGTAGATCTGAATGTCACGATCTTTCAATGGTCCTCAAGCCCATGATCACTCATATGAATGATGTCCGTTATATTTAGATGATCAACATGGTTAACCTTGATTGGACGGTTGTGAGGCTTCTTCACTCTGATTAGACGGATGTTGAGGCTTTTTGTTCGCTAACTCTCTTGAGCTTTAATATAGTCAGTCGCTAGTTCTCCTGAGCTTTGATCTTTGTGTTTTATAACCCTCATGAGATTTTATCATAGGATTGTTGATCCTATCGTGATCAACTATAATCACGAACTCTTATGCTATCTGATATACTGTGCAATGCACTCTTTCTTCTGAGATTTGATCTTCATACTATTCGCTCTTCCTCCTGAGCTTGCGCTATCGATCTCTGCATATTGTTTGACATCTTCTGCTAACTGATATACTTGTTGACATCAATGAAAATCTTATCTATGGTAATTCATCATTAACAATAGATCATCACTTTGACTGTTGACATCAATGAAAATATATCCAACAATCTCCCATTTTGTCATTGAGGGAAACACACTAACTTCATATACAAAACTTCCCCTGTGATGATGCTTTCCTCTTATGAAGTTTTCCTTTTATGAATTTCTCTCCCCCTTTGACATCAATGGCAAAGGTTTTCTTCTCCTATGATCTATCAGTATAATTACTTCTCTGACCACTGGTAAATCCTCCTAAAATCAACCTTTTTCTGTCATAACTGAATGACTCCCCCTGTCAATATGATTTTTCTCTTCTTTTGACTACTCCCCACCTTTGTTTCTGAAAGGGTAGCTCTTCCTGACAGGGTTTCTTCCCCTGTTAATTTACTAACTTCTTATCTCAGTTGATTGGGATTTTTGTGTTTTCAAATGAGTAGTCTTCTTGATACAAATTTTTTGTAGTGATCTAGTCTTTTCAAAACTTAATCCAACTACTTTCTTATTTTCTAACCAAAAATTCCCATGAGTTTTTACTGACTGTTCTCCCCCTTTGTTTCTAAAAGGGTATCTCTTTTTAGAAGGAGTTTCAGTGTACCATTAAAATAGGATTGAAAGATCTCTGAAATAATCATCACTCAATTCTTTTTGTTTTTCTACTGTTGGAGATTCATCATCAGCGTCATTATTATGTGCACCAGAAGCTTCTTTATCCTTATTTTGAGAATATTTCTTATTAGAAGTTTTATCCTCCAAACTTCTATTATTAACTTCATCAATTTCAGGAGCAATATTTTCCTCATCTTTCTTATTTGGTACTCAGGATTTTATTTTCTATTTCTTCTTATTTACTCTTGTTGTCATATTGTGTGAAGAATTTCTTATTGAATGTCTTCTTGATTTCTAACAGTCATTGGATTTGTGACCATATCTACCACAAATGTAGCATCTCATAGTGTAGCAATGTGTAACAATATGTCTGACATGATTGCAGTTCCAACATCTTATGCAATTGTTGAACGTACCAACTTGTTTTCTTCCATGGTGCCTACAATCCAAGGCTTTATGACCATATTCATTACAAGAAAAACAATAATCGTTAAAGACACTCTCATACCTTCTTTGATTCATCCATGAAGGTGTCTCTCTTCTGAACTTGATTTGAGATATATGAGTAGCTTCTGGATGTCTTCCATGATCTGATCTTCTAAATTTTTTTGTGTTGCTTTTATTTCTTGAACGTGAAAAACTTCTTGTTTCACTTTTTGCAAATGAAGGAGTTGTGTTAGAACTGTTTTCATCTTTTGCAAATGAAGGACTTGTTTCAGACTTTTTTTCACCTTTTACAAATGAAGGACCTGCATCAGATTTATTAGGAGTACTGATCTCTTCCTTATTGTATCCAAGGCCAGATTTGTCATTTGGTAATCTCTGACTATCCAATATCTCATCCAGGGTCATGGAGTTGTTCAAGAACTTGATTTGGGTGTCTGACTTCTCAATCTTTTTTCTAAGATTCACAACTTCTGCTTCCAGCTCATGACATGATTCTTCCTTTTGGTCCAACTGATTCCTTACCACCTCTTCTCTCCTTTTGGCTTCTTCAAGTTGGATTTTAATATTGACATAGTTTTCCCTTAGTTTCTTTAGATCTTCAATGTTTTTGCTTGAGACATCATCTTCCTTCTTTTCTTCTTTTGCTTGACTGATTTCATTTTTCAGTCTGTTGATTTTCTCTTCATTTTCTTCTATGAGATCAAAAACTTTTGTTTTCAATCTTTTGATCTCATCTTCTTTGTTTTCTAACTGAATCTTTTTCTCAGATATGATTTCTTTATTGTATATGAGCTTTTCTTTTATTTCCAGGATATGCTTCCGATTTCCAAGCTCATCATCTTCCTTCTCCTTTTATTTTACTTGACTAATTTCTTTCTTCAGCTTCTCGATCTCCTTTTCTTTCTCTTCTAACTGATTGTCTTGCTCATATATTATCTTATCACTGTCCTTGAGCATTTCATTTATTTTCAAGACATGATTTTGACTCTTTTCAAGGTATTCTTGAGTGTAGTCATGAAGATAGCTATAGTCTGATTCATTATGGTGATAGAGGTATTCATAAAGACTCCAATCAAATTTTTCTTTGGCCTTTGACAATTCTTCTTCTTCTTCTTAAATGGGATAGATGCTAACAGAACATTCTGTTATTGTATCTGAGTCTTCTTCTTTACTTGCAGAGGAGGATTCAATATCACTACTATTGCAGTCGAAATATTTTGGAGAGTTCTTACTTTTATTGATGGTTGAGTTTTCATCTTCATCCTTGATAGGAATGTCTTCTGTGTATTCATTTTTTATTTGATACATATTTTCTAACTTTAGCCATAAGTCCTTGGTGGATGTGCATAGTCCTATGCTTGTCTTAACTATATCTGATAATTCATTGAGAAGAATTTTCAATGCCACTTCATTATTATTTCTTTATCTTCTTTGGACTGTAATATTGGATAGATTCTTTGATGTAATTAAGACCCAGGTCTTGCTTACTATTGAATTCCAAACCTCATATCCTTTTGACTTCAAGAACTATTTCATATTTTCTCTCCATGAGGAATAATCTGTTCCATCGAATAAGGGAGCTTCAATTGAGGAAAGAGACATTTGTCCACCCATTTCTTCATAATCTACCTTCCAGTGTTTAAACTGTGTTTGAAGGAACCTCGCTCTGATACCAATTGAAGAACACACAACCCACACTAAGAGGGGGGGGTGAATTAGTGTGTGAACTATTCTAACTTTTCCTTCTCCAAGTTACCAGTTAAAACAAAATTGAACAGATTAATAACAATCAAATCATAATCACAATGGACACAGAGACAATAGATGTTTGTATAAGCTTTTATATAATTGATATGAACATAGTAATTTAAATATATGTGAAAGAGGATTTTCCTTTAGCACCAACTAAATGTTTCAGCACCAACTGAAGTAAGGAGCACCAACCCCTCGAAGAGCACCAACTCTCTGCCAAGACCCAGCTTGGTGCAAGACAAGACTTGTTGATAGAACCCAGTCTATCCAACTAGAGTTTATTCAACTCCAGTAGTAGTGATTCATTATAGAATCAACTCTATATTATGATCAGAGGTATATCATAAGACACTCATCACCGCATTTCATCTTCTTTGTAATTCACATTTTCTTTCCTTTGATATATTATTGGAATCTACTTTAGCTTTTGATCTTACGTTTTCAATTGCAGAGACACTTTCTTCTCCCACTCCTCCATGATTATATACTCTTCATACAGTGTGAGTGTGACACAATTGTGTCCCTTCATTTCGACCATCGTGCCTCTTCAATTAATCAATCATAATTATGGTTTATTTATTTTATCGTGATGGATTTTCGTAAATTGATCACTTATGGATCAATTTCATCCATCATACTCGATCTCGAATATCTGTTATATTCACAGAGACTATATTCTATGGAGGCACATCCTTCAAGACATTTCAATATTACTGAGCATTACAAAACCATGATATTACTGAATATAGCGACGTATAACAGTTTCCTTTTAAAACTCTTTACCATATGACCATGGACGATGATCAAGAGCTAAGTGAGATAAGCGCTTGAGCGTTTATCATTTCAACGATCACGATTTGATCTTCTGATGAGTTAGATGGCTGAAGAGATTTTGGCACTTTGACCTTCAGGTCTTCGTGACTTCCAGCATTTCAAAACTCCTAATTACGATATCGTCGAACGATCAAATAGTTCACATTACATCTCGGAACCAGATAAATGTTTAGCGTTAATCCTTCCATTGTTCTTTGATCAATGGTTGAGAGTGCAACCGAACATCATATCGATGGTTGATATCTCCTTCAAGTCTCTTGACTTTGGATATTTTGAGTCTCAACCTATTGTTTCCTTCATGCGTCAATCTTCCAAAGCTAACAATCCATTGATGCGTGTCCCTCTCTCGATCAACAGTCGAGATCCTTTTGCGTCTCCAAGCTTCAGAATTATTAGGCCTCAACTCCCACTATAGCATGATCAATGGTTGAGAACAATCCCGAAGCAATCTTTCAGATCAGAGAACTTATGTCCATTTCGGGACTTCAGCATTCCTGACTTTCCATTCTCAAACATTTGCTTCTTCACATTTTCCCGGAGTTGTTTCGCCTGGAGTTAACGATCCAGTGATGCGTTTTCACTTACAGATCAACGGTCCATGTTTTCTTCAGGACTTTGGCCTTCGCGACTTCATCTATTTCAACTTACACTATCCTTCCACTGTGTTAGATCGACAGTCAGGAATGCACCTAGAGTGATCTTTCAGATCGAACGTCTCGTGTCCACTTTGGGACTTTGACAATTAGGACTTCGGGACTTTGGGAGAGAGATGGTGGTAAAACTCTCGAAGTCAAACTCCCCAAGTGACATAACTGGTTGCGTCACTTGACGACATGTCACGTGTTGAGAAACTGCCATGTGTCACTCAGATTCATGGTTTATACGTACCTGAAATGTTGATTTAGATTGACACTTGTCGTTATCTGACTGTGCCACATGTCATTGCTGACATAGTTTTGTTGATGTGGATCCGCATGTGGCACATGCTATTCTCCTAGATCTAACAGTCAGGATAGCATTCGAAGGGTATCTCAGATCGATGGCTGAGAGTAACTTCAGAAATTCATCCTTCGGGACTTTGGGACTTTTGACATTTCTTGGTGGTGAAACTCCGGAAGAAATTCTCTGAGAGTGACGTAACTTTCTTACATCACTTGTTGACATGAAATGAGTCATTTTCCTCTTGATGGTTGTTATCATCTGGTTATGCCATGTGTCTTTGTTGACATAGTATTCCACGCGTCATTGCTAACGAGGTTCACTGAAATGGATCTCCCACACATCGGTGTTGACGTGGTCTGTTGATCAACAACCCTGATCCAATGATCCATGTTTACTTCGGAACTTCGGTCTTCACGACTTTGGCACTTTGACCCTTCGCAAGTTCGGCACTTTGGCCCTTCGACACTTTAAAAGTAATCCAATGGTTGTGGATATTCTCAAAACAGATCAATGGTCAACGATGATTGCGAAGCTACAACTTGTAAGTTATTTAATTTCCCTTTCAATCTCTGCAATCTATCCCTGCCGTAGATTTGGCATTTGTGCATCCAATGGTCATGATTTAATATGACTTAATCTGATCTCTTGTTGGATCAACCACAGTCATTGATCTCCGATTCTATGAGATCTAACAATCTAGGCCAATTGTAGAATTAGGAATAACGAGTTCTTTAATTCCTCTTTCACTCCCCGCAATTTATTCATGCCATTGATGGTTTGCAGATCAGACGGTCACGATGTTTCAATGGTCCTCAAGCCCATGATCACTCATATGACCGATGTTCGTTATATTTAGATGATCAACATGGTTAACCTTGATCAGATGGTTGTTGAGGATTCTTCACTCTGATCAGACAGCTGTTGAGGTTTTTTGTTTGCTAACTCTCCTAAGATTTAATATAGTCAGTCGCTAGTTCTCCTGAGCTTTAATATAGTCAGTCGCTAGTTCTCCTGAGCTTTGATCTCTATGTTTGCTAACCCTCATGAGATTTGTTCATAGGATTGTTGATCCTATCGTGATCAACAATAATCACGAATGCTTCTGCTATCTGATATACTGTGCAATGCACTCTTCCTTCTGAGCCTTGATCTTCATACTATTCGCTTCTCCTATTTGCTCTTCCTTCTAAGCCTTGATCTTCATACTATTCACTTCTCCTGTTCGCTCTTCCTCTTGAGATTGCGCTATCGATCTCTGCATACTGTTTGACATCTTCTACTAATTGATATAATTGTTGACATCAATGACAATATTGTCTGTGGTAATTAATCATTGAAAACAGATCATCACTTCGAATGTTGACATCAATGAAAATATATCCAACACCCTCTGTGGAAGCTTAGTCCCCCATCACTCTTTCTTTGTGGTCAGTCTGCATGCCGTGATGTTTATATTTTTATTAATTTTCTACATGATTACATATACAAAAACAGGCTCCTGGCCTTAATACTTAGGCTCTCTGACCCAATGAACACTTAATCCCACCAGCTTATCAATACTCAGATCACCATCCTACAAAACATGATTATAATTCATACACATGATTATAATTCGTAATGTAACTGGGGCACTACTGGGGGATATTACACTCGCACCCAAAAATATTTAGTGTATCTCCACAGAACTGTTTTCGACTTGTTTCCATAAGTCGACGAGAACTTTCCCTTGCTCCAAATTATGTTAGGATTGAATGTTGGTGGAAGAAAATATAATCCTCCATAAATCTTGTTTAATGCACTTTAATAGGAGGTCTCCTTGAGCCTTTCGCTTATTAATGACCATCCCTTTGAACCTGTATGGTAATTTATTATCATTAAAAGCATAGTAAATGTTCATTGGGAAAGGTACGAGGGTGGCAGGGATGGGCGGAGGAAATATGTGACTTGAGATTTTTTGTGAACCCGCGAACTCGAGAACCCGAGAGCCCGCGATGGTATGAGGTGTTAAATTGGCTAAGTGTGGGATGATTCAGTGGTCAGATGGATTCATGTAGGAAGATGACACTTAGGCAGTTCAGGGAGTTCGTGGATTGAAGTGTAGATAATGAAACTCTTTGGTGCAATATGTCTATCACGAAACATGGGAACATGCAAGCTCGATCCCGTCAACCCGGGAACCCGCGATCATAAAATAGGATAAGTATGGAACAAAATAGCGGTCGGTCGGACTCATGAAGTGAATTAGTAGATGAAGGTGAGAAAATGTAATTCCACCAACCCAGGAACCTACGGTCTAAAATGTGACTAAGTGTTAGAACTAGAAAGGGATAGTAAGAGGGAAAAAAAAGAAAAGGGAAAACGGGTAAGTGTAGAAGGGGGGGAAAAAGGGGAAAAATGAATCCGGAAAAATAGAAAAGGGGAGGGAATTTTTTTGGAAACAGGAAATGACCTCAACAACATGATCCAACTGTGGGATGATGCCCCCCTATGGGTTGTCAAGAATCTAGAATCTCTCGCGACCAGGTGCTTCCACCCATTGGGCTATGGAGTCAGATTAAGAATATACAAACTAAAAATAAAATTTTGTACAATGAGAATGAAACGTGCTAGGAGAAGAAACCTTTCAGATATTTCATGTTGACAAGCAGCATTAACCTTTTTCCTTTCATATCTTGGAGCATATATGAGTCAAAGCCCAATATCTTTTCGATGACATAGTGTCTGATCCAGAGTGCTTTGAACTTCATATGCATGGATGGATTTTCCTTGGCTTTGTTCCAAAGTAGTACTAGTTCTCCCTTCTGAAATTTCTTCATAGTTGTGATTTGATCAAAATATTTTTTGATGATCTACTGCCTGTGAGAAGTCTGGTTCATGGATTTGCTTCTTTCCTCTTCCAGCTTTAGCAATTGATTGATCATTTTCTGAGTAGGGAAACTGTCTTCCATATCTTCAGTATTAACCACGGACATCAATGCATTAAGATCGAGGTTAATTGGCATTTTTGCCTCTTTCCCCTAGACCAATAGATACAGAGTCATCCTGGTACTATCTTTTGGGGTTGTCCTTCTTGCCCATAATGCTTTTGTCAGCTTCAAGTGACAATTTCTCTGGTTTCCATATGTAAGCACTAGAATTCACCTTCAGATTGCATGGAAGGCAAGCCTAGTACCCATCAGGTTATATGTGAATGTAAGAGTGTTTTAAAGGGTCAAATGGAAAAGACTCGAAATGATAATGTTCCAACTCAGAAACAGGGCTAGCAATGCACCAGCAATCAAGGTCTTNCAGATTGCATGGAAGGCAAGCCTAGTACCCATCAGGTTATATGTGAATGTAAGAGTGTTTTAAAGGGTCAAATGGAAAAGACTCGAAATGATAATGTTCCAACTCAGAAACAGGGCTAGCAATGCACCAGCAATCAAGGTCTTTGCTAACTTCAATTAGTATTTTAGGAGTAAATATGAATAGAGGGAAGACTTCAGTGAGACGAGTGTAGGGACTATTGCAAGAATCAGGTCTACAAAAAGTCTAAGGAAGAAAGTTTCTAATCACAAGATCTTCTTGACATCAGAAACTAAAATAAATAAATGTCATGATAATATAATGATCAAACATCCACCATAGCATCACCACAATAATTCATGTGAATCATTCAAAACATGAAATTTTAGCATCAGAAAAAAATAGAATTAAAGAGAAGCTAATTTCTATTAATAAAAAATTCTTAAGTCCAGTACGTAGCCACATCACGGTCACTTCATCAAAATATTACAGTCTAAGGGAGCCTTGCTCAACCATCCGACCTTACTAAAGCAATTGATCTATATATTTATAAAAAAAGGGAGGCAACAACTGGAGGTACGAGCTGGCCTCCTTCCCTTTAAAAAACTCTAAACATTTATTTGATTTAACAACTTATCTAACCACCTATGCTACAAAACAAGAAAATGTTGGTGACTAATCCAACTGAAATTCAAACTGATCTGATTCCCTTTGTTGTGCAACTCTTTGTTTTCCATGTGTCTCTAAAATCATGTGGTTGTCTTCATGATTATCTTCTCTGGGTCAGCCTCGGGTGGAACCAAAGGTAGCTGTGGATTTGATCTCGTATGTCTGCTTTTAGGTGCCAGAGCTAATGCACCTAAAAGCAGGATAAAATATTCAAGATATTGAGTTCTAATGCACCTTTAGGACTAGTATACTGTCTCGTTTAATCCCAGTATACTGTCTCATTTAATCCCAGGGAAAATTTTTCAAACCGTTCCCCGGCAACGGTGCCAAAAATGTTAGCACTAGAAGTCACCTTCAGATTGCATGGAAGGCAAGCCTAGTACCCATCAGGTTATATGTGAATGTAAGAGTCTTTTAAAGGGTCAAATGGAAAAGACTCGAAACGATAATGTTCCAACTCAGAAACAGGGCTAGCAATGCACCATCAATCAAGGTCTTGGCTAACTTCGATCAGTAGTTTAGGAGTAAATATGAATATAGGGAAGACTTGAGTGAGAGGAGTGTAGGGACTGTTGCAAACATCAGGTCTACAAAAAGTCTAAGGAAGAAAGTTTCTAATCATGAGATCTTCTTGACATCATAAACTAAGGAAGCTAAATAAACATCATGATAATATAATGATCAAACATCCACCATAACATCACCACAATAATTCATGTGAATCATTCAAAACATGAAATTTTAGCATAAGAAGCAAATAGAATGAAAGAGAAGATGATTTCTATTAGTCAAAAAGTATTAAGTCCAATACATAGCCAGATCACAGTCACTTCATCAAAATATTACAGTCTAAGGGAGTCTTGCTCAAACATCCGACCTTACTAAAGAAATTGATCTATCTATTTATAACAAAAGTGAGGCAACAGCTGGAGGTACGAGCTGGCCTCCTTCCCTTTAAAAAACTCTAAACATTTATTTGATTTAACATTTTATATAACCACCTATGATACAAAATAGGAAAATGTTGGTGACTAATCCAACTGAACTTCAAACTAATCTGATTCCCTTTGATGTGCATCTCTTTGTTTTCCATGTGTCTCTAAAATCATGTGGTTGTCTTCATGATGCCAGTTGCCTTCTCCATCATCAATCTATCCCAAAGCTATTAGTTTGGTCCTCATAGATCCTTGGTGTTTGTTGGAAGCTTCACTAGGTGACACATCTGGGTAGCGCACTACTAGGAGAAAAGGTAGCACCACTGTGTTGCATATGTGTGCTAGATTTTTCCCTCTATGAAATATTTGGTAGCGCCACTATGTTGCATATCTGTACAAAATATTCTCTCTGCCAAATATTAGGTAGTGTGGTATTATGGAAGGCGACAACATTCAACCACTATCAACCACCCCAATAACTACTTTCTCAGGATCAGGTAAGGCTCGGTCAATTCTTCACTTGGACAACATGGCGGTCGATCCAGGGGATCAAATTTTGCTCAAAAATTCAAAGTGCTCAGAATCGCTTCAAATCAAATGAGAGGATAGGCCTCGTCGTTATGAACCCAACGCAACTTGTTTGGGTTCAAATGGACGTCAAGAGCAAGGGATATCGCGTTATGTTCAAAATGACAAACAGGGAAAAAAATGGGTGCTGACTGTATAGTCCCTACAGTCCGTATGGATGCTAACATGGTAGTCTATACAAAACGTGGCAGAGTTAAGTGGTATATAGTTGGCAGTTGAGAGTGAATGACATTGCGACACGTGGCAGTATTTGGTTGGTCGTACGGGGCCACGTGGCCCAATCATGGGCTGCCACATGGCACCTTGTTATTGGTTGTTGTATAAAACTTTATAAGAGTCCACCGGGTTCGACCCTGTGACGTCCCCCACATGTAAAGCCTTTGCATAGTATGCACTACCAATGTGCCCCACTGTACGCCTTGTTATATGTATGGTTTTAAATACATTTGAATTCAAGTTTGTTATATGTTGGCACGGGGGTCCAGGCTGGGGCTTAGCCCCAGCCCCCGGTCACATATTTGTTGCCATATGACCACTGTATAACGTGACACGCACGCACAGGTATGCATTTGGTTTGGTTTTAAATTTGGTTCAAATGGTTATGTAAACTCTTGGCCCTTATTTCTAAATGCGCGGTCACATGGGTCATATGACCTTGCCCTTGACGGTTAGGGGCTAGGTGCTCCCATAACCGTCCTACAGTTTGCATGGTTCACGCGGTTGCTTCCGCTGCCAAGTTTTTACACTTAAAAATGCGTGTGGGCTAGGTTGAGCCAACAAGGGTGCGTTTTGTAGATGTAGAGATAGCAAGTTTGAAGGGGGGACTTCCAGGAAGCCTATCTTCTTCAATTTTTGGCCAAACGAGGTGCCGAAAAAGCCTAGCTAGGGGTTTTTGGACATTATGAAGCCATTGGAGCAGTCCATTTGGAATTTTGAGCATTGTAAAGCACATTTTTTATCACTTTGAGAAAATAATACAAATGATCCATTGGAAGCTGGACCAGGAGATGTAGCCCAAGAGAGGGGTGAACTCCTTTATCATTTGTTGTGTTATGTGTTTTTCTGTTCACTATTTTTTCTGTTGTTTATATGCATCTTGAATGAGTAAATCCTATTAAATTTGTGTTGCAAAGTTGATCCATTTGCATTTTAACACATAAAATTTAACTTGCAAATATTTTCAAGAATACAAGTCTTCTTCATTTTTAGATCAGCGGCCCTTTTCTGCCTTCTAGAACTAAGCTGGACCTTCGTGGAGGGACTCAGTAGTTGGTTGTGAATGAGTCCCTGGTGAGGTGATGGCATTAGAAAATCAAAGAAAGGTCGCCAGGTGGAGGGGACATCGAGGCTGGAACATCGGGAAATGAGGTGAAGTGTCTTGAAGAGGTGACGAGGAGGTCATAGTGTGATGGGTTAGTGAGTGGGGACACAACATAGGTAGAGGTGGAGTGGAGCAAAGAGGGGTACAGGTGTCGAGAAAGGAGAGGGAAAAAGGAATGAGGTGGGAAAGGATGGTGCTAAGTGGGAAACAAGTGTGAGGGGGCGAGAGGAGGAATGCGAGTGGGAGATGCGACAGGGGGAAAGAGAGAGGTTGGATGGAAGACACATGGTAGAAGGAGGTGAAGGCGGTAAACCAAGGAGGTAAGTGGTAAGAGGTTTTAGGGGCACCCATGCAAAACTGCATCATTTTGGACCCCCCCACCCTATTAAAGGTAGAAAGGCGAGGAGGGTTTAGAATGAGACCTCAGCTGTACATATGGGTGCTTTAATCCTAGCCATTCAGACTTGCGTGATACCATTCTAGACCCCCCCACTCCCATTACAGGAAAAACGGTGGGGAGGGTCTGAAATTGGACCTCATCTGTAGATCTAAGTGCCCGACTCTCAGTCGCTCAGATCCACGGGCCTTTTAAACAAATGCTCTCGATCCCAAACTTAAGAGAGGTGGGTTTTGACACATTTCATACCATCTTCTAGCCCTTCCTTCTATATGACCTTTGCGCTAGGACCATGGGCCCAACACCCTGAGCGATTAACATTTTGCATTTCAGGGTTTCCTAATGCAATGGAGGAGAGACCCCATGTCTTTTGAAATCCCGATAGTCGAAACTGTGACAGTGCTTAATCGTGTGCCACATGTCCCTTGGATGGACGATTTAGACTTTTTCGACACTTTCACTTTGACTATCTCGAAAGACCCCATCTACAGCTCAGATCTTGGGCTGCGTGTCTTTCCTGATGGACGACTGAGATCTTTCCTTGATCAACGGTCCTGATCCTTTCGGGACTTCTTGCACTGGGGGTTCATGATGCATCTCTTCCCAATGACTAGAATCGCGAAATAGCTCAAGCACTACCACCTGTCCTCACTGGATCGGATGGTTCAGACTACTTTGGCGATATGGGCGCTATCTCTTGCGCTAAAACTCATGCATCTCCATTGATCCCAATTACCCATCGACCGTCCATCTACTCCATCGATGGATCCTTGTCGTTGAATACTGAAGCCTCCCACCTGCAAGCATTTTAAGCTCGAAATAGACTTCTCTGAGTTTTGTGTTGGGTGCTTCCTGCGCAGGTCGCAGACCTGGATACTCTTTTTCCCGTGATAGTAATTGGTGATAACATGTTGGGCTATGGAGTCAAGCTTAAAACACCTTGTGAGGTAGACACCTGTTGAGATCTTCAATGTAACTTTAGGATGAAACTTAAGAGAACTTCTGCCCTGGAATCTTTATCAATATTTGAAAGGCTTGACAGTGATGCGTTGCGTAATTTTGCAATTTCTGATACAAACAAACTAAAAGACCCAAGAAAAATTAATGTGATAACATTGGCTCCACGAGGGATGGCATGCCCCCTGCAGGCTACCAAGAATGAGTAGATTTAGTGCCTTATCCTAGGGCTATGGGGTCAGTTATTGAAACAAAAACAAAAGGAAAACGATATTTACAATGACATGAAGAAGCACTCAAGGCTCAAGCAAAGTACTTTTTCAGGAAATGCCCATTAACAAGGCCACCAAACACCTATTCATTCTCCATATTTTGCAACTTGAAAGTGTTATTAGAGAATACCTCAGAGATTTTGAAAGGACCGATCCATAAAGATTCAAATTTACCTTGCTTTCCTTTATCTTGTCTCGGTGCATCCCACCTGAGCACCAGATCACCGAATTGAAAGTCCTCTTTGTTCACCTTCTTGTCGAATGCCTTCTTGATCTTCAATTGATGATCATATGCCTTATCTACAAGTTTCTCCCGAGTCTGTTGTACTTCAACCAACTACTGAATCCTCATGATCATATGATCTGGCTCCCCTTGATAATCCTGGGAGAATTTTTCCACAGGAAGGCAAGTTGAGAAGGGAAAATGGCCTCAACTCCATACACCAGCTAGAAAGGAGAAATACCCAAGGCTCTCTTTATTGTCACTCTATCATCCCACAAAGCAAACTTGAGTTTTGAATCCCATGCCTTTTTTTTGTCCTCCAACAGCTTTTTAATGATCTTTAGAGGGATTTTGTTGGAGGATTATGCAAGCCCATTCCCTTGTGGGTAGTAAGGGGTTGAATGAATCAAAGTGATCCCATATTGTTCATAGAATTGAATCAATGGCTCAGCCTTGAAAGATGCAGCATTGTCAATGAAAATTATGTTCGGACAGCCAAACCTCACCATAATGTCTTCAAGGAAACCAATGATCACTTTGTGGGAAGCATTCCTGGTAGGAATGGCCTCTATCCACTTAGTGAAGTAATATGTGGCAGTCAAAATCCATCTATGTTGGCCACTGGAAGCGGGATGAATTTCCCCGATAAAATCTAGGCCCCACTGTTGAAAAGGTCCTGAAATTGCTATGGGCTTTAATGGAAAAGAATTAAGCTGATGCTTTCCAGAGAATTTATGACATTTAACACATGCTCTGATCTTATCACAAACATATGTGAACAGACTATGCCAAAAATACCCAGCCCTGTAGGCAGTAGTCCTCCAAAAATGAGGCCCCCCCACACAAACTGTCATGAACATCAGACATAATCTTTTGGGCTTCTTTTGGGTCTAGGCATCTCAACAACACTCCCAATGGATCATTCCAATACAAAATTTGATCTACCAGGCAATACTTTATTGATTTGAGTTTTAATTCTCTCACCTTGTTCTTTTCCATACCATTTGGAGGCTGTAAATTCTGCAAGAAGAATATAATGTCCTTGTACCAGTTGTAGTCTACCAATGTAGGGATGCCTTGAGAACCTTTGTCATTTAATTTAGCCTGCTACTTTTCTGGAAAAGAGCCAATGAAATTTACCCCCAATGCTGAGTAATTTGATTCAACCAACATCTTGGATAAACCTTGGCCTTTAACCAATTTGGTAGGCTTGACTTCTAAATCTAATTAAAGGATTTTAGCAATCCATTTGTTGCATTTTCCGTCAATATCCATCTGAATAAGAATTTGTTTTACATCAGCTGATGGAGCATAAGAAATAACTCTTGAATGGAGCACATAAACTCTAAAGGACTTAAGATCTTTAACCAGTGCATAGGCTTGCTTATCCATGATGTCATATTTTAATTCTGCATCTCTCAAGGCCCGGCTAAAAAAGGAAATGGGTTTCTCTAAGCCTTCAACGTTCTTCTACAACAAAACTGTTGCCATTGTATCAAAAGAGGCAAAAGAAAAAATAAGAAATTCCTTGGAGTAGTCTGGGCTGACTAGGACCGAGGCTTCAGTCAAGGCTCTCTTTATTTTATCAAAAGAACTACGTGCTTCAATAGTCCACTTGATTTCATTATCTTTCCTTAACATGGTTGTGATATACTTAACCAACTTAGGAAAATCTGAAACAAACCTTCTCAAGAAATTAACTTTTCCCAAAAAATATTGAACCTCCTTTTTAGATCTAGGAAGTGACAAGGTTTGTATGGATTCAACCCTATTGGATTCAATCCTAACCCCTTCAACTAACACAATATGTCCCAATAATTTCCCCTCCTTCATGGCAAATAGTGATTTTTTTGGATTTAAAGAGAGACCATATTTTCTACATTTCGAGAAAACCTTTCTTAAATGATCACAATTCTCTTTATTAGATTGAGAGAACACTGTTATGTCGTCCAAATAGATGACAACAAACTTTCCTTCTCTCCGATGAATTCTATGTCAATAGCTCGCTGAAAGGTCGCCCCTGCATTCATCAAACCAAAGGGCATCTTGGCATACATGAATGTACCCCAAGGAGTGGTAAGGTTCGTCTTCTCTCTATCCTCTGGAAAAACAGAAATCTGGTTGTAGCTAGAGAAACAATCAACCATAGACATATAGGCTGCACCTATCACCCTCTGTAATATGTGTTCCATCTTGGGCAAAGGGAAATTATCCTTTTTATAACTTATGTTCAGATTCCAGAAATCGACACAAAGTCTGATTTCTCCATTCTTTTTCCTCACGGGGACCAAATTGGCCACCCATTTAGAATACCTCAAAGGAATAATAATTTTTTCATCTAATATCTTTTTGACCTCTTTCTCCATGACAGGCAGCAACATAGGATTGATTTGCCTCAACTTTTTCCTGAAGGGTTTGGTCTCTTCTTTTAATGGAATCTTGTGGTCTATAATGTTTGTGTCATAAGTTTTGAGATCTTCATAAGTCCAAGCGAATACATCAACAAATTCTTTCAAAAATTTGGTATATTTAGCCCTCTACTCTCCTGATAAGCTGCTTGACAGCTTGACGTATTTTGGATCCTTTTATGTTCCCAAATTGCACTCAGTTATATCAGCATCGTCAGTAGACACCTTCCCCTTTACTGCCACATCATTTTCGTCAAATAATTTTTCCAAAGGAACTAGTCCTTTTGGAATATGATTTCTAGGTAGCTACACAATATGATGATTAGAAATTGTATCAAGGAAAACATCAGCATGTGGAGTAATTTCAGAATCATGATCCTGATCAATGTGTAATGCAGCAAATTCATCAACGGACTCAAGGAATGTTTTAAGTTCTAAATCATCTTCAAACACCTTCCAATACTTGACATTGTCCGGTATAGAAGGCTTGTATTTGACTTCTACCTCATACTTGAGTTTAGGATTTGTAGGTATCCTAAAGTTGCTTGCTGATACAACCACAAAATTCTCTTCTCGTGGAATAAAAGAGATGTCAAACTCAGAGAAAAAATTCTCCACTAGGTCCCATACTTCATTCCTATAAGATCTAAGCCTAGGATGCTTAGTTTGAAAAACATTTTTGGTCTGATGGACTATCAATTCAGCATCTCCAAATACTAACAGCTTTTTTATCCCCATATCTTTTTCAACCCCCAAGCCCAAGACAAGAGCTTCATACTCTGCTACATTATTGGTAGTTTCGAATTCTAGTTTATATGACAGAGATATGGTTTCTTGCGTTGGTGCGACAAAGACCACTCCTGCACCAACACCTTCCTTAGAAGAAGCTCCATCAAAGAACATCTTCCAAACAGAATTGGTTAGACGAAGCTCTTCACATAAGGTAGCAGACTATTTTCTGATTTCAAGAGGAGTTTCGGGAGCATCCGTGAGCTGCAAAATGTTGGACCCCAAATCGGTATCAAGAGAAAAAACCGTATGATTGGCGGGGTTTGCTTCATCACTAATAATGTAAGCCAGTTGGGCTTCCCTGTAAAGTCTTCTATGCTCCCCCCCAAACACATGAATAGTTTCATATGAGAGATCCATATGCAAGCTGCCCCCAAGTCTTTTAATACAATACCCTGACAAGAGCATGCCAAACTTGGGAGGAACGTCAGCTACCACAACATCCATAAGTATACTTTTCATGGGAAGCTGAAATAGAGTCACAACCATATCCATAATGACCCCCATACATTTTAATTTCCTAGAGTCAAAATAATATAAGTCATGATAGGTTTTTGTGATTTCCAATCCAAGTTCATCCATGATATATTTTGGCATGAGATTATGGGATGCCCCTGAATACAAAAGACAATTATGCAACACCTTGTCATGAATATTGAGAGAAGTATAGAAGGGAGGGGATGAGTCATCTATGTCTTCTATCAAAGGGCCTAAAATCACAACTGGTTTTTCATCTTGCAGATTTATTGAATCAGTGGCATTAGGAGAGGCATCGGGATGTAACATTTTGGTCAGATATTTTTTAAATTCTTCATTTTTTATCAATTCCAAAAATGGTACAGGGATCTTAATTTTCTGGATCTCACTCTCAAAACTAAAGGAAGGGGAAGGGGAAGGATTCAAAATATCTTTGGTTTCAGGAGGAGGATTTCTGATCAGAATTTGTGGGTTTTGAGAGTCTTTTTTCTTGTTGCTTACTGTCACAGCCTTGGAAGAATCTTCTTTTGAACACGCTCATTAGGGGCATCAGTTTTTCCTTCATTCTTATTATATCTCAGATTATATCTACTATCATTTTCCTTTTCTTTCTCTCCCTTGCTTAACTCATTAATTTGGATATCCATTAAAGATTGCTCATAAGAGGATTGAGTCAAGTGTGGGGATGGATATGTATCACCTACACAGTGAATCTCAAGATCAACCTCTACCTCCTCTTCTTCTTCATCAACAACTAGATTATTTTGAAAAGGAGCTTGTATCCTTTGATCATCTCTCTCTTTGTTTCTGGGATCTCTGGGAAGGATTTGGGGAGCATTGTTGGGTCTTCTGAAATTACCTCTATTTTCAGTGTTTTGAGCATTTCTATATGGTTGTCTTCCTTTTGATTTTAACTTCTCAATCTTAGTAGAAAAGGATTTTACCAATTTGTTCAACTCATCTACTTGTGAATGAACAACAGGAGAGTTAGAAGTGGAAGCTTCAGCTTTGTTTTTCCTCCTATCTCTATCAGATTTTCCCCTGAACTTATCTAATGCTATTATGTTGGATTCTACCTCTAAGGCGGCATCTTGCATATGAACTAACGAAAGTGACCTTCTCTCTCTCAAAAGAAGGCAGAAATCGGAGTCAAAATCACTGGCATAAGTAATTTTTTCATGGTTTCAATGGGTTTGATCTCATCAGGGATCTTCTTGTACATTTTGTTAAATCTTTTAGAATAGTCAGAGACAGACTCTCCTTCTTTCCTTTTCAAAGATCCAAATTCGGTCATGTAGTACAAAAAATCATTTTTGTCACCCCAATGCCTCAAGAAGGCTTCATCCAATGCCTCAATACCAATGATGGATCCAGGGGCCAGACCCCTAAACCACTTTCTAGCCTCACCAAAAAGGATTTGGAGACCCTCATCCAAATGTCTTCATTTTCAATATTTTGGTTATCTGCATAGCTATAGAAAGAAGTAAGATGTTCCTTAGTTGTTATATCTTCTTCTCCAGTAAACTTGGGCATGTATTTCAAATAATCTCCAGGGGGAAGAGCATTCATTGGCTGAGGTAAGACTAGAGGAGCATATCTTGCAGCCACTTTGACATCCTTCCTATTTGTAGGGGGGTTAACAACTGCCATTTGATTTTGTATTCTTGGTGAACAAGGAGGAGAAGGAGACCTGGCTGTGTCCAGATTAGGAGAAGAAGGAACGAATGAAGGGGGAGTTTCAGTCTTCACAATAGTAGGTGGAGTTTTGGAAGAGGATGGTAAGGTCTGAGAGAGAAATGAAATTCCTACTTCTTTGGCAGCAAAAGTTTTAACAGAGAGAGGTGTAGAAAAACCTAAAATAGGGAAATATTCAAAACTATCAAGACTGAAACACTTCTCAATATCAGGGGAGGATAATATATCAATGTTTTCTTCTTTCAATTCTGTTTCAAAGGAAGAGTATTCAATATGAAACTCTTCAAAATCGAGTTTTTTAGATACTTCAGCAGAAGATAAAGAAAGCTTACTTGATAAAATAGCTGGAGTATCAAGAGTGGGATCAGGAAACCGACCAGAAACACTTGTAGCAATAGTAGAAAAACTTTTCAGAGAAGCTTTTCCCTTCTTGATTATCTTCTCTGGGTCAGCCTCAGGTGGAACCAAAGGTAGCTATGGATTTGATCTCATATGTCTGCTTTTAGGTGCCAGAGCTGAAACAATGGAGTCGCCAGGTAGAGGATGCAATATTCAAGACACTGAGTTCTAATGCACCTTTAGGACTAGTATACTGTCTCGTTTAATCCCAGGAAAAAGTTTTCAAATCGTTCCCCGGCATTGTGCCAAAAATGTTAGCAGTAGAAGTCACCTTCAGATTGCATGGAAGGCAAGCCTAGTACCCATAAGGTTATATGTGAATGTAAGAGTGTTTTAAAGGGTTAAATGGAAAAGACTCAAAATGATAATGTTCCAACTCAGAAACAGGGCTAGAAATGCACCATCAATCAAGGTCTTGGCTAACTTCGATCAGTAGTTTAGGAGTAAATATGAATATAGGGAAGACTTGAGTGAGAGGAGTGTAGGGACTGCTGCAAACATCAAGTCTACAAAAGGTCTAAGGAAGAAAGTTTCTAATCACAAGATCTTCTTGACATCAGAAACTAAGGAAGCTAAATAAACGTCATGATAATATAATGATCAAACATCCACCATAACATCACCAAAATAATTCATGTGAATCATTCAAAACATGAACTTTTAGCATCAAAAGAAAATAGAATGAAAGAGAAGTTGATTTCTATTAGTCAAAAAGTCTTAAGTGCAGTACATAGCCAGATCACAGTCACTTCATCAAAATATTACAGTCTAAGGGAGCCTTGCTCAAACATCTGACCTTACTAAATAAATTGATCTATCTATTTATAACAAAAGGGAGGCAACAACTGGAGGTACGAGCTGGCCTCCTTCCCTTTAAAAAACTCTAAACATTTATTCGATTTAACAATTTATCTAACCACCTATGCTACAAAATAGGAAAATGTTGGTGACTAATCCAACTAAACTTCAAACTGATATGATTCCCTTTGTTGTGCATCTCTTTGTTTGCCATGTGTCTCTAAAAGCATGCGGTTTTCTTTATGATGCCAACTACCTTCTCCATCATCAATCTATCCCAAAGCTATTAGTTTGGTCCTCCTAGATCCCTGGTGTTTGTTGGCAACTTCATTGGGTGGCACATCTGGGTAGTGCACTACTAGGAGAAAAGGTAGCGCCTGTAGGTAACGCCATTTAGCTGCATATGTGTGCTAGATTTTTCCCTCTATGAAATATTCAGTAGCACCACTGTGTTGCATATCTGTACAAAGTCTGCTCTCTGCCAAATATTAGGTAGTGCAATATTATGGAAGGAGACGACGTTCAACCACCGTCAACCACCCCAATAATTGCTTTCTCAGGTTTAGGTAAGGCCTAGTCAATTCTGCACTTAGACAACATGGCAACCCTTTTCTGCCTTCTGGAACTGAGATGGACCTTCGTGGAGGGACTCAACAGTTGGTTGTGAATGAGGCTCTGGTGAGGTGATGGCGCAAGCAAATCAGATAAAGGTGGCCAGGTGGAGGGGACACCGAGGCTAGAACATTGGGCAATGAGGTAAAGTGTCCTGAAGAGGTGATGAGGAGGCCATAGTTTGATGGTTCAGTGAGTGGGGACACAAAATAGGTGGAGGTGGCGTGGAGCAAAGGGGGGTACAAGTGTCGGGAAAGGAGAGGGAAAAGGGAATGAGGTGGACCAGGATGGCGCTGAGTGGGAAACAATTGTGAGGGGGCGAGAGGAGGAATGGGAGCGAGATATGTGATAGGGGGAAAGAAAGAGGTTGGGTGGAAGACACATGGCAGAAGGAGGTGAAGGTGGTAAACCAAGGAGGTAAGTCGTAAGAGGTTTTAGGGGGGCCCATGCAAAACTGCCTCATTCCGGACACCCCCCTATTAAAAGCAAAAAGGTGAGAGGGGTCTAGAATGAGACCTCAGCCATAGATCTAGACGCTTTAATCCTAGTCATTCAGACTTGCATGGTACCATTCCGGACCCCCGCCCCCATTAAAGGCAAAATGGTGGGGGGGGGTCCAGAATTGGACCTTGTCCGTAGATCTGAGCGCGCGGCTCTCAGCCGCTCAGATCCACATGCCTTTTAAACAAATGCACTTGATCTGAAACTTAGGAGAGGTGGGTTTTGACCCATTTCATGCCATCTTTTGGCCCTTCCTTCTATATGACCTTGGTGCTAGGACCATGGGCCCAACACCCCGGGGGCTTAACATTTCGCATTTTAGGGTTTCCTAATGCAATGGAGGAGAGACCCCATGTCTTTTGAAATCCCAATAGTCGAAACCATGATGGTGCTTAAACATACGCCACATGTCCCTTGGATGGATGGTTGAGACTACTTCGGCGCTTTCACTTTGAATATCCCAAAAGACCCCATCTGCAGCTCAGATCTTATGCTGCGTGTATTTTCTGATGGATGCTTGAGATCATTCCTTGATCAACGGTCCTAATCCTTTCAGGACTTCTTGCACCAGGGGTTCACGATGCATCTCTTCCCCAATTTCCCGATGACTAGAACCACGAAATAGTTCAAGCACTGCCACCTGTCCTCACTGGATCGGATGGTTCAGACTACTTTGGCGATATGGACGCTATCTCTTGTGCTAAAACTCCCATTGCTCCATTGATCGCAATTACCTGTCGACCGTCGATCTACTCCATTGATGGATCCTCACCGTTGAATACTAAAGCCACCCACCTGCAAGAATTTTAAGCCTGAAATAGAGTTCTCTGAGTTTTATGTTAGGTGCTTCTTGCACAGGTCACAGACCTGGATACTCTTTTTCCTGTGACAATAATTGGTGATAACATGTTGGGCTATGGATTTGAGCTTAAAACACCTTCTGAGGTAGACACTTGTTGATATCTTCAATGCAACTTTAGAATGAAACTTGAGAGAACTTCGGCCCTAGAATCTTTATCAGTATTTGAAAGGCTTGACAGTGATGCACTGTGTAATTTTGCAAGTTCTGATACAAACAAACTAAAAGACCCAAGGCAACTTAATGTGATAACACCATCAACAATTTTCTTCAATGTCTGCACAAGTGTTTTGTTCGTGGATTTGGCAAGGCCATTTCCTTGTGGATAATAATTCAAAGACTAACCCATAATGATCCCATATTGTTCGAAAAACTCTGTGAATTTTGACCCAATGAAGATCGAACTGTTGTCTGTGATAAATTTATGAGGAACACCAAACCTTGACAAAATTTTGTCTTTGAGGAATCCAATCAATTCTTCTGCATCGACCTTCTTCAACGCCACTACTTCTGGCCATTTTTTGAAATAATCAATAGTTGTTAGAATGTACATGTTCCCTTTGCTAGATTTCGGATTAATTGGCCCAACGAAATCAAGTCCCCATTGGGAAAATGGTTGTTCCACCACAATCGGTTGCAGAGGCATTGCAACTTTCTTATTTTTTCCTGAGAATTGTTGGCATGACAAACATCTCCTTATTGCAGCGTACAAGTCCCTAAAGATCGACGGCCAGTAGAATCCCTCTCTGATTATTTTGTAAGCATTTGCAGTGGGTGAAAAATGTCCAAAACATATTCCCTCATGAAATTCTTTGATCATCTCTTGAGCTTTATTCTCATCGACGCATCTCAATAGTATACCATCAAAATTTATTTTGAAAAGTATATTAGAAATCAATACATATTGGTTTGCTTTTATCTTGAGAGTCCTTCGCTCCTTGGAACTCATTGTAGCAGGTAATTGTCTAGACCTTAAATAAAATGTGATATCTCTGTACCATTCTGAATCAACTAATGGTTCCCCGACTGAGATTGAAGTCATTCCATCAACTAAGTTCCCATTTTCCATAAGCTTGCATAATCCTTGTCCTTTTATTTCCTTCAATGGTTTGATATCAATATCATAGTCTTGAATTTTTGCTAACCAGTTGGCCCATTTTCCTTCCCTCAACTATTGATTTAGGAGAATCTTGATGGGGGATGAGTGGACATAGGAAATAACATGAGATTTTAGTATATAGGTCTGAAAGTGTGCCACAACTTTTACGAGGGAAAAAACTTGTTTCTCGAGTTCTGAATACTTCAACTCATAGTCGTCTAAAGTTTTTCTCATAAAACTTATGGGGAGCTCTTCTCTGTTGTTGTTTTTTTTGAGTGAGGATAGACACGACAACTGCCTCTGTAGCAAATGAATAGATAATGAAATCCTTTATAAAATATGGACTAATGAGGATGGGGGTGGTGGTGATGGGCCCCTTGATATTTTTGAATGCTTCCTAAGTATCTGCTATCCACTTGAACCTCTTTACTTGCATAATCAAGAACAAATCTTCAAACAAAATTAATTTTCCCAAAGAATGACTGGACTCCCTTATTTGATGTCGGGGGTATGAGTTCATTAATCACTTTAAATCTTTCCAAGTCAATGTAAACCCCTTCCTTGCATACAATGTGGCCCAACAGCTTGCCTTGAGTCACAAAAAACAAGAACTTCTTTGGGTTGAGAGAGACGTCGTATGATCTACATCTTTCAAAGAATTTTCTTAAATGATGGATGTGATCCTCCCTTTTTCTTGAATGCATTGTCAAGTCATCTTGGTAGTCTTCCATGAACTTTCCTATTAGTCCAGTGAATGCATGATCCATGGCCCTTTGGAATGCAGCCCCAACATTATTCAAACTGAAGGGCATTCTAGCATATGCATATGTCTCCCATGGTGTGATAAATATTGTTTTTTCTCTACCTTCTTTAGCTACTAAAACTTGATTATATCCAGAGAAACCATCCAACATAGACACACATGTCAATCCTGTAACTTGCTACAACAAAAACTCCATGTTGGGCAGTGAAAAATTATATTTTATGCTTTATTTGTTAAGATCTCTGAAATCGATGCACATTCGGATTTCTTCGGTCTTATTCCTTACAATCACTGGATTTGAAAGCCAGTCTGAATGTCTAATAGGATATATTATCCATGATTTATTTAACTTTTCCAACTCAATGTTTACCAGAGCCTTCAGCTTGGGATTCATCATTCTTATTTTTTGTTTCATCGGTTTGGCTTCTTCCCTCAAAGGAATGACATGATGGAATATTGTTTTGTCATAAGCCTTTAATTCGTCATACATCCAAGAAAACACATCAATATATTCCTTGAATAAGGTGACATATTGACCAACTTCTTCGGGGGTGAAATCGACTCCCAAATTGACATATTTTGGCGAGTGGTCCGTTCCAATATTGACTTTTCTTGTCTCTTGCTCCTTTCAAACTGAAACTTCTTCACAAATATTATTGGCATAATCATATTTTGTGAATAAAGATTTAGCTTGTATGCAGTATTTGGGGACGACAATCTCTTTATCATCTTCTTCATCATCATCGTTTAACAAAAAAAATTCCAATTGTTCATCATTTTCAAACACTTGTAAGTACTCAATATTATCAAGCATAGATGGCCTAAAGGACTTTTCCACCTGGAAAGATGTTTTGCTCGGGATATCATCTGGATTTGATAATGAAGCATCCAAATCTAGAAAATCAGACTTATGGTTCTTATCCCTTTGAATGAAAGCAATATTGAAAGAGCTGAAAGATTCCATCAATTCATTAATTCTTTTGAAATACAATTTAAGTCTTTTGTTTTTTATTTTGTATTTTTGGGTAACCTAGTTGATGAACAACTCTGAATCTCAAGTCACAATGATATGATCTATTTTCATTCCTTGTGAGAGGATCATCCCTTGGATTAAATCTTCGTATTATGACTCATTATTCGTGCATTGAAACTCTGGTCTTACAACATGAGGATGCGTCGTCTTATCTGGGCTTAAAAGAACAATCTCAACTTTGTTCCCTGATTTAGAGCATGCTCCATCGAATGACATTCTCCAGTAACCTTAAAAGACACATTATGGTACCTCCAAGTATTGAACTCGTTCTAGGTTTTTGTTTTGTTCCATGTCCAAGATAACATAGTTTCTGATCCCAGCATCTACGTAGTCTTCCATTAATTCATTATCCTTATTCTTGAAGGAGAAAGGTTTTGTGGGCTCTCAGGGTACTTTAATCATTGCTCCCTCCTTTCCTGGTAGCATCATACAACTATCTTTGTTCATTATATATCCACCGATCATGGAGCTCCAATCTCTTCCCAGCACAACCCCATATGATGGAGGTAGGTCTACCACAATAATATTAAAAATTGTGATAATATGGGGAGCGGTTGTGATCCATGCATAAAAATCCTTGATTTCTCCGTATGTCGGAACTTTTCTCGAATCGATGGCATATATGCTCTCGCTAGTTTCGTAATATTTAGTGCAGCTCATGCCCAATGCTTCCATGACCACGAGTGGCATTATATTATTTGTCACACCAATATCAACTAAACAGTTATGTAATGCAACATCATGGTTTTCAATTGAGATGTAGAAGGGTGGAATTTTACATCTCAACTTGGAAGTCGATGGGATTTGGTTATGTTTTGGAGTGGTAATGACAACTTTCATTCTTTCTGATGGATCATCCAACAACTTCAAGATATTTTACCTCTGCTAAGGAATCTTCACCACTTCTGTAAAAGTCAAGGTTATCCTCAACTTACTTAAGTCCTCCACGAAATTGTACACCATTTGAGTTGAGCTTGTAACTATGGGTTGCCTTGTGGTTCCAACTGTCACCTTCTCATTGGATAGTTTTTCATTGGATTTTTCCTTTTTTTTTTTATTTTTTTTTTATTTGTCGGAGTCACTTTTATTCTTTGGTCTATTTACAAATTCTCTTGTCTGGGCGATGGTTTCTTGCAAGTTAGGATCATTGTCTCCCTCTCCATATATGTACATGGACGCCTCACATCCATCCATCTACACTATCTCAGAGAATTCATCAGGTAAGTAATACCCTTCCAGCTCGATTAATTTCTCATCACAAACATCATCCAAAACAACCGCATTTGGAGTGGGTTGTTTGGGAACCCTTGGTCTTGGTGGGTCTTCAATATTCTCGAATATGACTTTGTTTTTAGGGTGAGGTTTCCTCCTTTATTCGGGAATTGGATTTCATGGGTTTGGCATATAATTATCTCCCCTTTTCAGCCTGGTTATTTCATTCTGAATCTGTTTGATGGTCCTGTTGACACTCGAAACTGAATTTGGGTTGCATGCAAATAAATCCCGAGGAAAGCTCGAACCACTTTGGATTGGAAGCTGCCCCCCCCAACCCGAGAGGTATCTCTCGAATAATGTCACAATATGATCTTCAACAAGCATGAAATGGTGGGCATATTTATGGGTAAATGATAGCTTTGGATTTTAGAGTTTTGGGGTTGGACCATGGAAACAGTCCATTGGGCATGGATTCAAGTGAAAACTTAAGAAAAGAGATAATAACAGTGATCGTATAACTTGCGGAAAATGAGGCAAAGTAATTCTATCTTTCAGCAATTGATAATCATGATAAGGTAGTAGAAAAAGAAAAGGAAATGCCATCACAGTGAAAGCATCTATCAAGGATGAATTTTCACTATGATTATAGAGGAAAAAGGCAGAAGGATGATAACTAGATGCAGAGCGCTTATCTTGAACGAATTCTGACCAGTCACCATAGACCGCAACACATATATATCAACTGTGGGTAAGGAGCATATAAAATGAATTCCAAACAAATTTAACACAGCTGAAAGAGGAAGAGATAAACAATATGATAATGACAACAGGGAAAATAGGTCCTATTCATCTACACAATTTTAATTCTCTTCTTTGTTTCCTGTGGTACTAAAGGGTCAACTTTTACGTTAGGTATGGTTCCCTTAAAAAATCCTCCTCCAGCCATTTGATTCTGAGTTGCTTGAGGTTTAAACTCTTCATTTCTTCTCGATCTGGAAGCTCCTTGATTATCAATATTCAATGCTCCCATATGTCTTTGTAATCTTCCCAATATAATGTCAGGGTCGATGCTCGTTTCAATCATAATTTATTCCATCTACGTAGCCTTAGTCATTTCTTCCTCTAGGGTATCCATCTGGGATGTTATGATTGGAATATTTCACATTCGGGTGCATTGCATTCTTATAGAAACCGAGAAAGACCAGGTCATTTGGCATTTTGTCTTCTGGGATTCTACTCAAAGTCTTATTGAACCTGAGATTAAAATATTGTATCCTTTTGTTCTTCCTTAACCCAATCTTGGTGAAGTCGGTGAGGAGGGTATGGTAGGCAATTAGGGGCGAAAACATATTAAGGAACATAACTTCGAGGTCATTAAATGAGTGAATGGATCCACTGGACAATGTTGTATACCATTCATAAGCCATTTCTGAAGTTTGCATAAATAACCTCACCATGATGTCATCATGTTCGACTCGGTGGAAGTCACAAATGTCAAGAAATAAATGCAAATTCCTCTTTGCATCAATTGTCCCATCTCTAGAAAATTCCTTCAAGGTTCCCTTAGGGAGAGTTGGGAGTTTGTGTTTTTCACCCGTGATATTAAGAGGGGAATCTCTCACCCTCCTTATATTTCTAAATACTGGGATTCTTTGGTTTCTTGCAGCATCTCTTTTGCCTCTTTCCGCAATTTTTGAGGAGGTTTCAGAATCAGACCTTTCACTTCTAGGGACAGAGAGTTGTTTACTTTTACTTCAGGTGATGGGTCCCTTGTACTCATCCAACTTCAATCTTGACCTTGTTCTTGTGCTGCTCTATCCAATCTTTGATTTCTTCGATCTTGTTGTTCTTATCTCCTTTGTTTTCGGAGAATTTCTCTTTCTTCTTATTGGACTAATATCTACCAGGACCTTTCTAACTCCTCTCGACTATGGGCTTTTGATATTAAAAGATTATATAGTTGGTGCAAAATGCTTCATTGGTTATTCAGTCCCATTTCTAAATGGGGCTAGTTACCCTGGGGTAAAGTCATATATTTCTTTCAAAACGTTGGGCCAGGTTCTAAATTTTCAGTTCATCTCCCCAGTATGGTCACCAAAAATGTTGACGCTTGAATCCGTCAGGACTGAAATGGAAACCTCACGAGGATACAAATCCTCCTGCGTTTTTATAGAGGTGGTACTCCTATGTCCGAGATTTATAAAATGTGATACTTTTAAAGAAGTCAGTCAAAGGAAAGTAAAATAGATATAATTGAAAAAGGAAAATATTTTATTTTTTGTTTTAAAAGAGAGTTCCTGAGAATGGACCAGGAAACACACATGCATTCATATATTTAAAGCAAATAAACAGAATTCCTCACATCCATCATAGTAGGGCTAATGATTTATGATCACATAAAAACTAAAAGAAAATGATCTGCATGCATAAGAGAACTTTGACAGAGCGATACATGGGTAGCTTAAATGAAGATAATGATAGATCAACCTCAAATACTTTATATTTAGAAAAATTGGGTTACAAAGTACAATTGAGATTGTTCCCAAAATAGTTCTCTTAGAATTTCTAAAAAATATATAGTTCAATACATATTCTCTGAAATTAAAAAGTGTTTGTCATAATGACTAATATTGGGGATCCTGCGGACCATAAAGAAAATATGTATAAGAATGAAGTTTGTAGAAAGAAGAAAGTGGGCGGTGGAAGACAACAAGACCTGGTAAGAAGAAAAAGGAAAGTATCAGTCTTCGGTTAAACCTTTCTATTTAAAGAGGTGGAGTAATTGGATGAAGAGATTGATAAAGACATAAATATGTGATCAGTATGAGCTTACTATGATGGTATCTCCTTTCTTGTTACTTTCTCACTGATGTCCTTTTATGGCTTTCCTTAGTGGTTACATGAACTGCCTCATCCATCCTTTGCCCTTCATTGGTAAGCTTGTCGACAACCTTTTTGAACCACTCTTCGATGTAACTCCTAATTGGTGCCATGTTGATTTCATGACAGATTTTTATATTGAATATTTCTCCTTCCAAGACCCTTAGATCAATCAAAATGTTGCACAATGCTTCTTAAAAATCTTGGTTTTTAATCGAATAATCGACTAGCCAGTTTTCCACATCATCTTCTTTATATTCAAGAATTCCATAGAATTTTTCAAATGGCAGCCCTTTAAATATCTCAACTTGTTCATCAAATGCTTTCTTGGTTAAAAACAATGAGTTGAGTATCAATTTCAGGTCTTGAACTTCATTGGTGCCTCCAACTAGATCTATCTTAGTTAGCTTCTTGAATAGTTCATCTCTCCTAGTTATGGCCTGGCTACATGCTTGAACGATACCATTATGATTTTTTACATTTTCCTTCCAGCATGAGTTCAATTGTTTTATTTGGTTCAAAGAAGGGATATCCTCCTCTCTTCTTCTCAATTCCATCATATTAGTAACTTTTACAAAAAATGGTACAACTGCATCGAGGTAGAAACCTTGCTCGTTTTTCAAATATGCTTGCAAATATTCATGAAAAGCATGTGCTCTTGTTCCAAAAGAGACCATACTCTTTGACATCTCCCAAGCCTTTTTTATTAATTCCATTCTTTTCCTTATATTCTTTTCCACATAACCTCGAGATGATGTGAGAAGGCTTTTTGATCCTTTTAACTTTGTCACAGATGTGGTAGGCATGATCATTGCTAAAGGACTAGAAAGCATTGGAAGGGGCATTAAATATCCCTCCAATTCTTTGATTCGTTCCTTTAACCTAACATTCTCTGCTTCAAGGCCTTCAATAGAGTTGTTTAGGGCATCTCCAGTTGGTCGGTGTATCTAAGAAATTTGGGAAGGCCGCATGTTTCATAGGTTAATCTCTGAGAGAGATTTCCTCTTCTTATTTTTTACATCCCTTTACTCAATAATCATATTTTTGGGTTCATTGTCAAAAACAACACTCTAAAATGAAAAAGACTCTTCTTCGTCGAAGTTCTCGGTCCCAATTATTTCCATCTGAGGGTTTTTGTAGGCAGTGTTCTCTAGATGGTCATCATTTGGGAACACTTTCTCAATGTCAATTTATAGTTCCATATCCTTGAGGGAGGGATTGTGGATATCACTTTCTCCCCAAGGTCCCTCCTCTTCTTGCACAATGTTTTCTCATTTCTTCCTGGCGGGAAGTTTATGAGAAATTTCAGTTTTTCCGGAAGGAGGGTTCTTATCTCCTCCTCCACCTGAAGAAATGTGGGTGACTTTCTTACTTGGGTAGGCCGTTGGAGCACTGCTCTAAGATGCTTTATACTTTGGTGTGAGAGTCGGGGATTGGGAAATTTTCTCACCTGGACCTTTTCCTCTCTTCTTTTACGACTCATTGTTGTTGATTATTGTCTTTAGATCGTCAGTGTCATGAGCAGGAGTGCTTGAGGCGTTATCTCCATATTCATTCAAAACAGTTTTAATGAAAGAATTGTTGAAACTACAACCAATAGATGTTCTACAAAAATACCACTAGGGTCGAACCCTTTTACTTTTTCAGCATTATTTAAATTGAGGCTGTGGAAGTGGCATGTGAATTCATCAATCTTGTTCGTATTCCTGAATATGAAATCCCCAACTTTCTAAGGCAAAGGAATGAATTGATTTTTTCTCTTTTCATGGAAAAAATGAAACCAGTAGGTGTATTGCCTTGCTATCTCAACACAAAACATTTTGTCGGATATATGGCATGGAAGGAAAGAAGGATTTTCTTTGGATCCAAAAATCCTTATAATGTTATAATTTTCCATTTGTTCTAGTGTCCCCTTCCTATCTAGGAACTTACTTGCCTAGTCAGACATTCGGGGAGTGTTTTTTCCAAACAACAATTCTTTAAAAACAGAGACAAAATCATTCAAGACTTCATAAAAATGTTGGGAGGCCTTGTGTCTCCACAATGATTGATACCAAAAATTTACTGGGTCAAACTCACAGATTACTTTCTTCTAGACAAATAATCTTGGGAACTAAAAGCAATGCATTATCATGAAAACCAAATAAGACGACATAAAAAATTTCTTCTCCTTTTTGTATTGCACCAATTGGGAACAGATTTCAATGGAAATCAACTTACCCCAATTGAAGATGGCATGTTCCTTGACCGTAAAATAAAGAATGTAAAGAATCATTTGGAAGATGTTGGTCATGATTTCCTGAACTGTTATCCTCATAACAATCCATTAAATTTCGCAGAAGGGGTTTTTAAATGCGCCAACCTGCAATATTGTAATGTCCTTGGGGATGGTCGCTGGGTTCTCTAGGAATTCAGGTAAGAGGTCGAGTCCATTGTCATGATTTTGTAAGAACTCCCTGCAATCTTCACCTCTGAAGGTGAGCGTTGGCTCAGGAATCCTCAACATCTTATGGAAAACCTGAGGTGACAGAGAGACAGAGGAATGGTCCCACAACTGGATGATCCGTTGTCTTGGAATGTATCTCTCAGCACACTAGGTGACCAACTCCTGACAATAAAAAACTTCTGGGACACACCCTGCACGCACAATTCCAGATGTCCATATTATTTCCTTCTGGGCAGAATGGGATGAATAATAGGAATATACCCTGGACCACTGAAAACTTTGATCCTCGTGCCCAAAAATATTCAATGTATCTCCACAGAACTGTTGTCAACTTGCTGCCGTATGTCGACGAGAATGTTCCCTTGCTCCAAATTATGTTAGGAATGAATGTTGGTGGGAGATAATATAATCCTTCGTAAATATTTTTTAATCCACTTTAATAGGAGGTCTCCTCGAGCCTTTCTCTTATTAATGACTATCCATTTGAACCTGTATGGTAAGTTATTAGCATTAAAATCATAGTAAATGTGCATTGGGAAATGTGTGAGGGTGGCGAGGATAGGTGGGGGCAATATGTGACTTGATATTTTTTGTGAACCTGGGAACCCGCAAACCCGAGAGCCCACGACGGTATGAGGCATGAAATTGGCTAAGTGTGGGATGATGCAGAATTCGGATGGATTCATGTAGGCAGAATGACACTTAGGCAGTTTGGGGAGTCCGGGGATTGAAATTTAGATCGCAAAACTCTTTAGTGAAATATGTCTATCATCGAACACGGGAGCATGCAAGCTCGATCCCATCAACCCAGAAACCCGCGATTGTAAAATCGGATAAGTATGGAACAACACAGCGGTCGATCGAACTCATGAATTAAAGTTGTAGATGGAGGTGAGAAAATGTAAGTCTTCCAACCAGGGAACCCGCGGTCTAAAATGCGACTAAGTGTTAGAACTAGAAAGGAATAGTAAGAGGGAAAAAAAAGAAAAGGGAAAAACGGGTAAGTGTAGAAGGGGGAAAAGAAAGGGAAAAAAGAATCCGGAAAAATAGAAAAGGGGAGGGAAATTTTTTGGAAGCAGGAAATGACCTCAACACCTCCTTCAAAGAGTTCCTTTTCCAAGAACTCATTTTTCTATGACCTCCCTTTGGGGGGGCCTTGTTAAGGAACCCATGGTTCCCTGGCCTCCTTCATGGAGTGCCTTTTCCAAGAACTCATTGTTATGTGGCCTTCTTTAAGGAGTGCCTTTTTCAGGAACCCCTCATTCCTTGTCCTCCCTTAGGTAGGGCCTTGTTCAAGAACCCATGGTTCCCTGGTCTCCTTCAGGGAGTTCCTTTCTTGGGAACCCATTGTTTCATGGCCTCCCTTAGGGAGTGCCATGTTTGGGAACCCATGGTTCCCGACCTCCTTTACAGAGTGCATTTTTTAGGAACCCATTGTTTTGTGGCCTCCCTTAGGGAGTTCCTTGTTTAGGAACCCATGGTTCCCTGGCCTCCTCCAGGGAGTGCATTTTTCAGGAACCCATTGTTTTGTGGCCTCCCTTAGGGAGTGCCTTGTTCAGAAACCCATGGTTCCCTGACTTCCTTCAGGGAGTGTCTTTTTCAGAAACCCATTTTTATGTGGCCTCCCTTATGGATTTCCTTGTTCGAGAACCCATGGTTCCTTGGCCTCCTTCTGGGAGTGCCTTTTCAAGAACCCATGGTTCCCTGGCCTCCCTCAAGGAGTGCATTTTTCCCAGAAACTCATCATTCCCTACCCTCCTTCAGGGATTACCTCTTCTAGTAGCTCATTGTTTCTTGGCCCCATTTCGAGTCACCCAAAATTTTCATAAAGGGGCCATTTTTCCCAGCAATGTTAAAATCATAGGTACACTTACTCACTATAATTTATATCAAATAATTGTCATATGTTATTTATCATCGGATATTTTTCACATCAGTTTTTTTTTTTTGTATCTGCAAGTACTTGTTACAACACTCTACAAACCATTCAGTCTTGGCCTCCCTACGTCCCCTTTAGGTATATGTTCAAATATGGCATGCACTCATTCCCTCTACAAACAACTGCGTATCCCACTTATACCCCTTGACATTTATCCTTAGGATCCCCACACCCAGATCTACAGTACCATCACCTCCATTGCATTTAGGTAATATCAACCAATAACATTCTCACCTCCATGAGTTGTCCCACATATATTTACCCCTTGGCTTATTGACATTCATGTTGTTCTATCCATTAGGATCAATATTCCTGGTAGTGTTACACCCCAGAGTAAGAACCTCATACTTCTTCCTCATCATCATTCTAACCACCCCATTATGGAATCCCACATAATGTTTTTTGTTACATTAAATCCACCTATACATTATCATTAACCCTCCATATAATCCAACATCAATTTCCCATTTGCAATTTCATCCTACATCCATCTACTTGGTACAAAAACCCACCCATGGGGCCCCCACCCTTCATCAATTACATTCCCCTACTTGCGCCCCATGAGGTCAATCCACACTTCACTTGGGCACATGTTTATGTATGTGTAATTTCAACCCAATTATTTTTATTTATTTGGTAATGTATAAAGCACATTTCAAATTCCAACAAGTAGAATAGATTTTTTCCATTGCAACCAGTGGTGTCTTTTTCCTTGGCACATAGAAACCCATGTCTCCCTTGCTTGGGGAATTTCATTTTCATCACCATCTCCACAAAGCTACCCCTATCATGGCCAAAATTCCAACACTCACTGACACCCTTGTCCCAAAAATCTGTATTTTGACCTATTATCCACTCCTTTGCAATCTCATCCATTCAACATAGTTAACCTAATATCTGGTCATCCCCCTAACCCCATATCATGTTTCAAGGTTTCTCTCATAATTCCATTTTTCCCAAACCAAAGGAAGTTCTTACATCCCATACAGTTTGTAATTCGTCCATGTCACTAGGTCATCCATATTTTCCACCATAGAGTAACTGATACCACTTTGATCAAATCAATGTCAAGAATCCCTTTGATTATTCTAGTCATGCCCCCTTCCCTATCAACATCAACACAAGTTTCTGGGAAGGTGGCAGTATCTTGTCTCTCATTCCACTATTGATGAGTAGTCTCAGATGGAACATAAAGAGTCATCATTTCTTTCTGATTTTGTTGACCTCCATGATATTTGACATCAACACAGTTTCATGTTACAATGTGTCTTACTATGTGACTGTTGCAGTTTTCAGTAATCACCAAAGACCTATAAATTTGTTAGGCCATCAATGCCTCCAATTTATAGACATGTTACACCATTTTCCATTTCTCAATTCAGATCCAGTTCATTCCACAAAACCATCATTTGTTGTTATTGACACCCCCGAGGGTGATGGAGACATCCACTTGATCAACAATTTTCAGTTACAATCATTGATCCAAATTATTTTTGGCACTAAATGAGAGCGGAGATATAATAAATAAATGCACAGAGATATATCATATATCCAATAATATAACAGAGATATATCAAAGATATAACCATAAACAAAGAGATACGGTAATACACAATTTCTACTAATGAGCGAAATGTACAAAACTGTAGAAATACAGAGTGGAAGACTCGCTAGAATGGTGACAACTTATCTCCGAGAAGAGATGTGACGGCTACTCACATTCGCAAGAAGATGATCAGTACAATGAGGCTCCAAATGCTTTTTTAACATAAATAAAATCCAAAACCCTAACCCTGGAAGATGAAAAGCCAACATTATTTTGGACCCCATTTTGGGTAGTTTGGTGTATCAACTTCCCGGGGGTGTAACTTTGGCATACAATCTCCATTTGGGGTGCACGATAGCTTTTTGGAAAGGTATCATTGAGGAGATTATTTTTGGGGCTCAATTAGAGCCTTTGGCTATTATTGAGGTGTCCAATCGCAAAAAAACTTCATTTAGGCCCTCAAAATGGCCACGTAATTTTAGGAACTGAAAAACTGCTAAAAATAGTAAATTGTGAGAAGACTGTTTTGAGCTAGATGGAATAGGTGGGTGGCCACCGATATCCACCTAGATCAATCATATTATTCTAGTTTCATGACACAAGCATGGGCATGCCCGCCTCATTTGTACAAACATTTTATTTTTTGGAGCATACTTGGTCCACATATCCATCCCCTCTCCCTCCGATGGATCACTCTCACAATTCCTCAATAAAAAATCCCTCACGCTTCTACACAATGACATCATTGCCAAAATAAACAATGATGTATTTTGGCTATACATATGATCTTAACCTCACACATTAGGGGGAATTTGTTATCACTAAAAACTTTATCATCACAATATAATAAATGGTTGAAGACAATACTAGCACAACACATTAACCAGCACACCTCAAGCATTTATAGAACATGTTCAACAAGCAAAACTATGAAAATGTTCATTGAACTTCAACACAAATTTCTCAAGGCTTATTCACGCGAGTCAACACATCGTTGAATGTGCACATTGCATGGACCACGCGACTGTCTCCACAAGGACCCACACGGATGCAGAAACAACGCAATAATGCATTTGGCCAAGCCTCAACTACTTCTAGGTCAAAGTGTACCATGACAAGACCACAAGATTGGCCCAAAATATTTCCTTGGGGATACTGAAAGGATGAAAAGTACCTTCAAAGGGATCCCATTCACACTATGAGCAACATAAAAAAAAGCTTGCATTGGTCCTATAAATACATGATCATGGTGTGCATACAAAGGAATTTGTTTTGAGTATTGTTATGTTGATTATTTTTTTTTAGTTCAATTTTTCTTAGAGAAGCCATTTTTCTCCTAGAACTCTTTGAGCATTCATAACAAGTGTCACACTTCTCTCCTCTTGAAAAGTCCAACAATCAAGTCTTCAGCATTGTAATTCCATTTTTATCCATTGTTAAAAGTGAGAAAACATTGTATTTGGGGGATTCAAGAGCCCTCCCAAGGAGGAAGAGGGGACTCATAAGTTCCCATACTTCTCCTATGTGCTATCATTTCAAGGACTAGTCTCATTTGGTAGCTAGTTCTTGTATCTCTTTCATTCATCCATTTGAATTTTTACATGGTTAGTTTAGTTTTGTTTCCTTATTGCTTATTTCTTGTTTTCTCTTTAGTTGAGCCACTAATCAACTAACAAATTATTGTGTTGTCTTATTAGCCTAACTAGATAGTTAACGGACCTCTTTTTTCTCACCCAAGTGACAAAAAGAACCCAACACATTGGTTGAGCCTCAATTAACATTTGTCAAAGCCCTTTAGATTGCAACAATTGTTGCATCTTGAGTTTCCATGTGTGATAATTATGGGGAGTTAGGAGCTCAATAGTCCTTGATTCCGCCAATTTATCAATAGAGAATACAAAAATAATAACATATTTGGATGTGTAATCTCTAAATTATGCTAAAAATATGGAATCCT
>SNQJ01S0022564.1:131920-149250 GCA_010110895.2 Picea sitchensis
GACACTGTTATCACATAAACTTGTTAGAGTCTTGTGGGTCTGTGGTTTTTACCTAGGTCTGTAATTTTTTCTTGTTTCTCCTCTTTTTGCAGACCCGATCGTAAGTTTTTCCTCTCAGCTTGTAGTTTTCTTATGTTTTCCTTCACCCATTTGATTGACCTGTTTTCCTTGTCGGCTTGCCTGAAGAGTATCGGCCCTAAGCCATCGATCCTCTACTTTCCCTAAAGTCGAGCGCTTCTCTCTTTACCTCTGCCATTGATCTTCTACTTTCCTGATCCTTCAACCAGTCATCCAAGAAATTGTTCACAGGTCGCAGTCATGAGCACCAAGCGCAACACTTGAAGCAGTCTGATATAAAAGCAAATCAAGCGAGCAAGCAAGATCAATTTCCAATGGCAGAGATCCAGCAGGCAGATCGGATCGACGACCATCAGGTGATCGGAATATAAAGTTACGTCGTTTTTAACATCAACAAGAGTTCTGAAATCGCGAGGCCATCCTAGTTGTCAATCCTAGGAAGAGAACGTGGTGCGAGATTATCATTTCGCTGACTCGCAGGATGGAGCAGTCAAAGGGCAGAGTCATGTGAACTCGCAAAACACAAAGTCGCGAAATGATGTGGGTCGTCCATTTCAGCAGGACGTGGGGTGCTAGATCTGAAGCGTGAAAAAATTCATTTAAGGAAGACCAAAGTGAGAAGTGTCAATATCCCAAGTCCTGAAATGTTGAAGCGATTTGGGTCGTCTAATGCAAGGAGACGTGTGTCACCCAATCCGAGTGATTGCGATTTTGCGACTCGAAGGTTGAGCATGGAGCACAGCGTGAATTCACAAAATGCGAAATCTCGACGCGCCTGAGAGTTGGGCCCATGATCACATCCCGTGGTCATATGGAAAGTGGGGCCCAAAGAATGGGAAAGCACCTGTCGAGCAGCGGGCGGCTGAGATTGTTTAAAGAAATGATCGTGGCAGTCAAGTTTAAAGAAAATATGATCGTTGATTTAGATGGGTCATTTCACAGGATTGAACATCATGATATTTGAAATCAAGGGAAGTGAAGAATCCTGACAGGTGAAATCCCAAAATTTCATGCAGGGGATGCGTAAGGTCATAGCCCGAGGTCGCGTGGAGCGATGGAATGGAGCTAAGCAAAAGGCTGGAGTGCCCAATTTGGTTATAGAGAAAGAGCTTCATGGCCTCGGGACGCCAGAATTGACTCAAGGGAGTCGTGAGCTCACCTGGGGCATTCATGGGTGTCAGGCTCCATCTCGATCCCGATGCAATTAGTTAATGGAAATAGGGGGAGGTAGTTGAAACCTAGTTTCACCCCATAAATAGAAAGCATGGAAGCGTCAGTCGTGGAGGCAGGCTATCAACCCAAGGTCTCCCTATCAATGAATTTTCTTGCAAAGCCCATACTGGTCTGAGATCGCGTCTAACAAAAAAATGAAAGTGTAGACTAACAGAAGAAGTTGCATACGCAAATCTTTGAATGAAGTAGCAAGGTCACACTCTTGGTGTTGGCAGGTTGTTCTGAGTATAAATACTCAGTTTTGATATTTTGTTATGGTCGATGGTAGAGCAAAGCTCATGTATTGTAAAGTTTTAAATGAAGCTTCGAGTTCTCTGGTTATGCTTGGTAATCTGAGATTTCTTGTTTAATGACAGACAACTTCTTTGCTCCCTCTTGTTTTCCTCCTATGCTAAAAGAGTTCATGATTGACTGATTCACATGAATTATTGTGACTGTATTATGATGAATGTTTGATTGTAGTGCCATTGTAATTCCTTTCAATTTCTTTGAGATTTGAATTACAAAAAGATCTTGTTTTCACAGATTTTCCTCCTTAGGCTGCTGGAAGACCTGATGTCCACAGCAAGCCTCTATGTTTTTCTCACCAAATTCTTCCTCCTACTTACCCCTACTACAACCTACTAACTGAAGTTAAACTAAGACCTCACCTGCTTGTGCATACCAGTCCAGTTTTATGAGTTAAGACGATATTTTCTTGAGACTGCACCCATTTGACCCTTTTATAATCAACCTATGACATAAAAATCTGATGGGTACTGGGATTACCTTCGACACAATCCAGAGGTGACTCCTAGTGCTAACATTCTTGGAGTTGTCTTGGGGAACGAATTGAAAACTTTTCCTTCGGATAGAACGACAAAGAAGCTTCTGATTATGAAGGTGCATCTGATATCAGAACCATTGAAGATTGCAACTGTGCACTATGGCAACTCCACTAGTATGAAATGGACCAGATCTTAGCTCAGAGGTTTTCTTTCTGTGATTTTTCAAAAATAGTTGGTTTCCCTAACCCACCACCTAGTAGAGATGAATGGGAAACTAGCCTTCCTAGGTTTCAAGGAAAAGGGTGGGAAGCACCAGCTGAGCATTTGTTGGACTTTCATGAATTTATTCATCGACTTCATATCATGCATGAAGATATTCAGATTAATATTTTCAAGTATTCATTACAGGGGACTGTTTATGATTGGTGTCGATCTCCTCCCGTTGCAAGCATTAGCTCTTTGAGAAGTTTTCATGCAACTTTCAATTCGTTTTACAAAGATTATTTTCCAACTGAGTGTCTTTATGAAAATTGTTGTGATGAGTTTTCTTTGTTTTATAAAGACTCTGCCTATCACAAAGATCATTTTTGTGATGAAGTTGTTATTGTGGAAGAAAGAATTTTCCGTGAAGAGTATGAGGTGTTGAATGATATTCATTATGATAGAGATAACATAGAAACGTCTGGCATCATATCAGACGTGTCTGTTGTTTTAAGCATTCATGAAGATCAACATATCTCTTCTGAATATCCCAATGTCAAAGAGCAAGTGTATTATGCAGAAGAGTTTTCTCCTGACTATGAAGTTGAGATAGATGAAAAGTTAGCAACAAAATCTAGGGAAGGTTCCTCTATGTTTTTTCCTAGCTTTTCAGAGTTGAAGGCAGAGTTTGTTTGTTTCTCTTATGAAGGAGATGCAGAGGATATTCCTGTCCTGGAAGCTATAAGTGAGAAAATATCACTTGGGATTAGCCAACCTGCATCTATCCTCCACCCACCTGTATACTCTGATAACATCGAACGACAGGTGAGCAACAATGAAGTGCAGGAGGTAATTCCTTACCAGTCAAGCTTTCCTAATTATAAATTTTGCGATCCTGTGGGATTATATATGGATCTATGATTTCCAAAAGCATTGAGGCCTGCAAAATTTTTCATATTATCATCATTCGTAGGTATTGCCAGTGTTCCAACACATGTTTTCTTTATGCTGTCATACTTCCCTTACATTTTATGGATTATTTGCAGTAAAGAGAAGAATTATATTACCGAACAGTCTGGTTGGTTATGGTGGAAGCTTGCTTTCACCTAACGCTTTGTAAAAAATCAATTAGCCTAGGACTATACATAAATAAGCTCTTTCTGGAGCCCATGTATTTTCTTTTGTTTAGAGTAATTATTGGCATGTAATCCTTAGAAGGATGTTTTTTGAGCATGACTCCATAACCCAACAGCTAAGGCACTAGAACTACTTGTTCTTGGCAACTCGCAGGGAGCATGCCATCCCTTGTGGAGCCAAATGTTATCACATAAACTTGTCAGAGTCTTGTGGGTTTGTGGTTTCTACCTAGGTCTATAATTTTGCCTATTTCTCCTCTTTTTGCAGACCCGATAGTAAGTTTTTTCTCTCGGCTTGTAGTTTTCTTCTGTTTTCTTTCACCCATTTGATCGACCTGTTTTCCTTCTCGGCTTGCTTGAAGAGTATCGACCCTAAGTATTTTTTTTTCCCTAAAGTCGAGCGCTTCTCTCTTTACCTCTGTCATTGATCCTCTACTTTATTGAGCCTTCAACTAGTCATCCAAGAAATTGTTCATAGGCCACAGTCGTGAGCACCAAGCGCAACACTTGAAGTAGTCTGATATAAAAGCAAATCAAGTGAGAAAGCAAGATCAATTTCCAACGGTGGAGATCCATCAAGAAGATCGGATCGACGACCATCGCGTGATCGGGATATAAAGTTACCCCGAGTTTAACGTCAACAAGAGTTCTGAAATCGCAAGGCCATCCTAGCCGTCGATCCTGGGAAGAGCACGTGGTGCGAGATTAGCATTTTTCTGACACGTAGGTTGGAGCAGTCAAAGGGAAGAGTCATGTGAACTCACGAAATGATGTGGGTCATCCATTTCAGAAGGACGCATGGTGCTAGATCTGAAGCACGAAAAAATTCATTTCGGGAAGACTAAAGTGAGAAGTGTCGATATCCCAAGTCCCGAAATGTCAAAGCGATTTGGGCCATCTGATGCAAGGAGATGCGTGTCACCCGATCTGAGTGATCGTGATTTCTTGACTCAGAGGTTAAGCATGGAGCACAACATGAATTTGTGAAACGCGAAATCCTGACGCACCTGAGAGTTGGGCCCATGATCACAGTCCGCGGTCATATGGAAAATGGGGCTCGAAGAATGGGAAAGCACCTGTCGAGAATCGGGAAGCTGAGAATGTTCAAGGAAATGATCATGGCCATCAAGTTTAAACAAAATTGGACCATTGATCTAGATGGGTCATTTCGCAGGATCGAACATCGGAATATTTGAAATCAAGGGGAGTGAAGACTCCCGACAAGTGAAATCCCAAAATTTCATGCAGGGGATGCATAAGGTCATAGCCCGAGGTTGTGTGGAGCGATGGAATGGAGCTGCGTAAAAGGATGGAGGGCCCGAGTTAGTTACAGAGGAAGAGTTGCGTGGCCTCGGGATGCCAGAATTGACTCAAAGGATTCATGAGCTTGCCTGGGGCATTCATGCATGTCAGACTCCATCCCCATCCCGATGCAGTTAGTTAATGGAAATAGGGGGAGGTAGTTGAAATCTCGTTTCACCCCGTAAATGGAAAGCATGGAAGCATCGGCCATGGAGGTAGGCTGTCAACCCAAGGTCTCCCTATCAATGAATTTTCCTGCAAAGCCCATACTAATCTGAGATCGCATCTGACAGAAGAATGCAAATGCAGAATAACAGAAGAAGGTGAATACGCAAAGCTTTGAACGAAGTAGCCAGGTCACACTCTTGGTGTTGGCAGTTTTTTATGAGTATAAATACTCGGTTTTGATCTTTTTTTAAGGTCGATGGTAGAGCAAAGCTCCCGTATTGTAAAGTTTTAAATGAAGCTTCTGGTTCTCTGGTTATGCTTGGTAATCTGAGATTTCTTGTTTAATGACAGTCGGCTTCTTTGCTCCCTCTTGCTTTCCTCCGATGCTGAAATATTTCATGATTGACTGATTCATGTGAATTATTGTGACTGTATTATGATGAATGTTTGATTATAGTGTCATTGTAATTCCTTTCAGTTTCTTTGAGATTTGAATTCAAAAAAGATCTAGTTTTCAGAACTTTTCCTCCTTAGGCTGCTAGAAGACTTGATGTCCGCAGCAAGCCTCTACATTTTTCTCACCAAAGTCTTCCTCCTACTTACCCTTACTACAACCTACTGACTAAAGTTAAACTAAGACCTCACTTGCTTGTGCATACCAGTCCAGTTTTCTGAGTTAAGATTATATTTTATTGAGACTGTGCCCATTTGACCCTTTTATAATCAACCTATGACATAAACTCTAATGGGTATTGGGCTTACCTTCGACGCAATCCAGAGGTGATTCCTGGTGCTAACAGACACCACAAATACAATGAGATTATAAGCATCTTTATTGAAATTTACTTAACAACAACATTAGAACTATAAATACACCATAGAACACCATGGATACACAAACTACCATGGATAAACATTTTTTTTGGTAAGGGTGAGACTTTCTATTTATATATACAAAACTAGGTTACAACCACGTTAGGAGGTTACCTCGTAAAGTTGTACATGCCTTAGATCCCTCTCTATAGTCATAAACAACAACAACAAAAAAAAACTTGAACACTACCTATAGTGTGAAACTTTTGCAAAAATAAACAATGTCTAAAACAACACAAGTAATTAAATATCATAATAGTAACACAACAATGGGATATCTAGGTTATAGTGGTCAAATCTCCCATACAAAGTAAAACCTCCACTCTCAAAGATGCATCTTTATATTCTCATGTCCTCTATGCAAGAATACATAGGATGTCTTTAAATACAAAAGATTCAWTGGAATTTTCSTAGTGACACTCCTCACTCCCCAAGTTTTTCTCRTGCTCCTCTTAGAAACAACATAAAAACTTACTAAATCATTACAAAGAACATATTAAACTTGCACAAGATGACAACTCAGTYAGATTGACTCATGTGACAACTACACAATGYWARCAAGAGCTATTTGTAACACTCCCCCATAACAAGTACDTGTTGTGMATATGTTATCTCATATAGTGCAATTTRGGCTCTTGTGACATCTCTTTCTCATACTTATCAARGAATACTCCTCCAAAAGHAATATGCATTGCAACARTCATGGTCATTAGSTTAGMAAACCTAGAGCATATGYARARCAAGATTATCCAAGGTTACAATTTCCKAGATATACACATCCCKTGTCTCCAACCATGGGGATACCATCACGCCTCACTGGACTTATAGACACACCCTACAAGACCAACAATTCAAGGGTTATGCATGCCACACCAGGTCTTACAACCATATAACTTTTACATCATGCGACAACACTTAATATTTACTTTAGACATAAGTACACATGTACACGAATGTCATCATAGCTTTTCATGCTTGTACTTTTTCTCAAGACGAGTTTCACGCATGTTATCTTTTACAACTCAAAGTATAGAATGAGTTTTCCATATGCATCCTTGAAAATCATTGTCTCTACCAATGCACAATTGCACTCTTGTATGCTTTCCTTGACAAAATCCACCTTGAGTCAGTTCGTAAGCCTTTCTACCAAACAATCATGAACTTTTTTTCCCCATTGTGTATTCGGCCACTTTGCTATCCATATCAAATATGACAATCACACAACCAACTTATCACAACTATTAACAAACCAGAACTATTTAGCAAGGGAAAAATAATACTCACCATGGGAATCACTCCCAACATGCTTCTCCACAAGCTATCTACCATTGATGCAACTGCAACCTCCACTTCATGCTCTCCTTGCAACTTGAAAACATGCACCATGCACCATGTACCAAGCTACAACCTTCTCTACAACAACATTACATTTCCCTCTCAACAATTGCTCACATGCATTCCATGCAATTTTGAGATCGATATACAAGCATTTTTCTAAAATGCACATGACACCAAGGAAAGCCCTCATTTTATTTTGTTTTTTTGTAAATGTGTGCTACTCATTGTGTCCAAGTTGAAGCACCATTACAAGCTCAAACTGACACAAACACCACCAATGACCTCTCTCATGCCTTCACAAAGCTACAACAATGTCCTCCTTAATAGAGACTTCCATGGGAAAAGGCATAATGTACAAACACAATCCACAAACTTCCCTCATGAGAGATATCAGGTTCATGTTGACTCCATTACCATGTAAAATTTTTGCAGAAATAAACATTGACACCAAGCAAAGCCCTCAACTTATTTTTTTTAAATGCGCACTACTCATCGTGTCCAAGTTGAAGCACCATTACGAGCTCAAATTGACGCAAACACCATCGACGACCTCTCTCATTCCTTCACAAAGCTACATCGATGTCCTCCTTGATAGGGACTTCCATGGGAAAAGCCATAATGTAAAAATGCAATCCACAAACTTCCCTCATGAGAGATATCAAGTTCATTTTGACTCTAATACCATGTAAAACTTTTGCATAAATAAACATTGTCTAAGACAATGCATAAATAATTAAATGTGAGACCCAATAGCACAACAATAGAAGACAAGGGTTATCGTGGTAAAAAAACCCATACAAAGAAAAACCTCCACTCTAAAAAAACACATCTTTATATTCAGATGTGCTCCATGTAATGATACATGAAGATGTCTTTAAATACAAAAGCTTACTATAACTTTCTCAGTGACACTCACTTTCCAAGCTTTTCTTATACTCCTTTTAACAACACAAAACCTCACTAAATCATTACAAAGCACATGTTAAACTTGCACAAGATGACCATTTGACTGACAACTCATATGACAACTATACATAGACCAAAGAATGTTTAGGGAGAGCAATTTTCCAATAACAGTGTTTAGAGTATCATATATAATGTTAAGTACACAAATTGTATATGCAAGCCCATGCTTCCTAGATTAAAACAATGAATCTCAAAACTAAGACTTCTTCTCATAACTAGCATTGTGATGTTAAAAACTAGACAAACTTGGAAGCCATGGGACCTTAGCTAGGTGTTCTCATCATCTAAAGAGATAGGGTGTTGGAGGGAGCTTCCAACTGGGAACATTGATTTCTCCTTTGTTACTAGAAGCCACGCCATGGAGAAAATTGAATCTATATGAAGTAAATTAACATTTTACTCTGCTAAACACTCTATAATACACAGTGTTGTAGTGGAAAAAACAATCCTCCACTTGCAGGGGCTTTTCCATCATTTGCGTTTTGTTCCAAACAAAAATGTTGAGAAGGACCAGAAACGGACTCAAGAAATTCAGGCCCTAAAATCACAGAAATCAAATTGAAATAACCCAGCAAGATCATGAGTCTGGTTCTCGGTTTTTACCAGCTTCACGAAACAGATCAAGAAGAAAAGAAAATACACTGATCCATTTCAAGTTCAATGTTGCATTGGTTTTTATTCGAGTTCTACTAGTTATTGCAGAATTGAAACCCCTTGCAGATCCGTTTCGACCAATGAAATATTGTTGATTCAGTTCTCAACTACTAAGTAACAGTCTCACAACAAAAATAGAAAATACCCCATGAGGTGATGATCCGCCCTTCTTTACGCCGAACGGTGTACACCTATTGACAATGAGCACAATTAATCACCTTTTAATCTAAAATTCTAATCTAATGGCTAACAATTGAAGATGTTGGCATATTCTTAGTCGTCCTCCCAAATCAATGAATGTGATTTCCTCTTCATAACTTCCTTGTATTTTTGAATGCATCCGTTAACTTGTTTACCTTTTAACATTTACCTAATCATATTAAGAAATTACTATAGCACTATATGATTGCCACGTTTAAATGATTAAACTTTGGATTTAGCATGCTGGTTGTGCTGGCTGTAGATGCTCATTTTCTAATTGTGCGTTTCATTTTCTAACTGTGTGTTTCATTTTCTGTCCGCCCCTTTCGGTGTTCATCAACCACAATTTTGAGTGGTTGTGCTAGTTTATCTCTCTCCTATTTTTTGAAATGTTATGCCCAGAGATTTTTCCAACCAGACGGAGATGTTGTACTGGTACTGGAAATCATGTTAACATTCTTCGAGATGCAGTTTTTAACTGTCTCCAAAATGAAAATGAACTTATTACTGTTCTAATTCATGACTAAAATTTTGCTAAACAGTGGATAAACGCTGCCATGAAAACAAATGCTCTAGTTGGGAATCGAACCCGGGTCTGTACTGTGGCAGGGTACTATTCTACCACTAGACCACTAGTGCCAGTTGATGAGAAGATTATAAATTCTGCTTTTGCTGATAATTAATAAATAATAAACAATTATCATGTAATAAACAACAAATTGGTTATCTTTAAACATCATCTAATCAACAAATATGTTTAGAAAAAGGTAAATGAAAGACCCACTTGAGATTGAACCAAGGACTTCTCAATATTAATCAAATGCCCTCCCACTAAATTATAGGTTAATTTATATGATAAAAAGTTGATTTTTCATTCTTCTTTTGTTTGAAGTGTTTATGTAGCTTTAAATATTATCTTTTGCATCATAGAGAAAGAAGGTGGCTAAAGGTTCTACATTTTTTACTTTTCTAGTTTGTCATCATCATAGTAATTTGATTATGAAACCTTTGTTGCTACTGCAATTTTGAATAGATGAAATTGTTGTTTTTAATGTAAAAATAGATTTGACACTCTTGAATATCAAAATTGCAACTAGATTATGCAATGTTAACATTTTCTATGTGCAAATCCATTGATCCAAAATTATTCTTGATGGATTTGAGGCCAAAAATGTTGATTTCCCCTTCCATTATTTCGTGTACAAAAAATGATCATTTCATTATGTGTTTAGACTACTTGCATAATGGATTGGAAGTGAAAAGTGTTTGTTTATGCATCAGTATGCACCATGAGAACATGAAAGAGAAACCGAGAGCATGCACAAGGATACATGTTGTGAATAAATGAATTAATTAATTCTTGTAAATCAAAATCGCTATTATTACATATGTTGATCATTAAAGGATAGAGCCTCCTCTAGGACATGTTAGCACTCTGTAATTTGCCCAAGGCTATGGAGGCAATCATGAAGGTAACATCAAACCACTTGGAGTCCTGGATCTATCCCTCCAAGACTCAGAGAGGGCTCTCTTTGTCTGATCTAGCTTTGTTTAGATTAGAATGCTAGGCTAGTTATGATAGATTTGGGTTTGGTTTTTAAAATGTTTGGTTGGAACAACAAAGGAAAGGTCATTGGGAAATGGAGTTAAAGAGGCCAAGGTGATCAATTTTCAAAAATATCAAGCTAAAGTGAAACATGGCAAGATAGACATACTACTGGATCTGGTAAATTTGAATGAAATGAAATAGGAGAAAAGAGACGGGATCAATTGAGCAACAGAGAAATTAAGAATTCTTCCACTGAATATCAGAAGAAAACATTTATATTATCCACAGTAAGAATCAGAGTGTATCTTTCAACAAATTTTGTTCTTTAAACTTTTGTAAGATAATTAGAAAAGAAAAACATATGGAAACAGAGAATACAAATTACAGAAGAAACATTTCACCACATAGTTATGGCACATGAATCCTGAAACATCTGATCTTGTATTACTGCTTATGGCCACCTGAGCTCAATGAGCAACAGTACAACAAAAATCCCCCTTTCCTTATTACAAAACAATGCTTAAATAATAAAAACAACACTCAAACTGTTTTGATTTTGCTGGCAGTACAATCCCACAAAATAATTCAAAATATAATACAAAATAAACAAGGTAGAAAATAGAATGAGGAAAAAATATTGAATCCTTTAATTCTGGAAATGTATGGTCATTTGTGTAACTGAAATACCCTTCTGAAGGCTGCCACCCAGATGTTCTGCCTCAAATATTTGACACAGAGATGGAATTATCTCTACAATAAAGCCTAGGAATCTAGATTCTCATCAATCAACTGCTACCTAGTTGTCGATTGTACCTAGAGGATTAGCATACTCTTCCTTTTGGCTGCCCTCTGTTCATTTTCTGCCTTGATATCTGCACTAGACTGCCAACAAATCCTGAATTTTCTCATTGGATTTCCTGAAGATAACCTTTTGACCCAAAAGATCCTCTACTCTCGAGTACTCTTTAGATTGAAGGTTATCCTCTTAGAATGCTTAAACTGCCAAATGATTTGCTGTAAATTGATGATGCCACCTGTACATTTGAGTACCATCTGCCCCTATATACTGCCAATTGTGCCTTTAACTGTTGAGAGGTACCTAAAAGCATGGAATTTGATCTCAAAAGATCTTGAATGCTGGAGATTATTAATACTGAAGAGGACCATGATGCTGAGTTCACTTAATTCAGATGTCAGCTGCTTCATGAAATCTGGGATAAATATCTTTAGATTACCTCTTCCTCAATTGTTGCCTCGAATCCTGGACCTGCCTCATTTTGCACTGGCTCAATTGGTGCCTTGACTGCCAGTTGTATTTGAAAGGATGCCTTAAAAACAAGGATACTCTGCCACATAATCTGGAAGAAAACTCCTTCAATTGTTACTGTTATCCCTGATTTCTAGGGATAACTAGGAGATCATGTCTCGAGGCCCACAGGTCCTAGACATGGAGTACCGAGAGTAGGATTGACCTAAGCATGGCCCTGGAGGGCCCATCTTTCTTCTTCTTCATTAGACTTGTCCTGTCAACAGCAGCAGCATCCATCACCTTCGGCTTGGACTTGTATCAGAGAAGACTCTTGCTCCGTGAGGTNGAATCACTCCCAACATGCTTCTCCACAAGCTATCTACCATTGATGCAACTGCAACCTCCACTTCGTGCTCTCCTTGCAACTTGAAAACATGCACCATGCACCATGTACCAAGCTACAACCTTCTCTACAACAACATTACATTTTCCTCTCAACAATTGCTCACATGCATTCCATGCAACTTTGAGATTGATATACAAGCATTTTTCTAAAATGCACTTGACACCAAGGAAAGCCCTCATTTTATTTTGTTTTTTTTGTAAATGTGTGCTACTCATTGTGTCCAAGTTGAAGCACCATTACGAGCTCAAACTGACACAAACACCACCAATGACCTCTCTCATGCCTTCACAAAGCTACAACAATGTCCTCCTTGATAGAGACTTCCATGGGAAAAGGCATAATGTACAAACACAATCCACAAACTTTCCTCATGAGAGATATCAGGCTCATGTTGACTCCATTACCATGTAAAAATTTTGCCGAAATAAACATTGACACCAAGCAAAGCCCTCAACTTGTTTTTTTTAAATGCGCACTACTCATCGTGTTCAAGTTGAAGCACCATTACGAGCTCAAATTGACGCAAACACCATCAACGACCTCTCTCATTCCTTCACAAAGCTACATCGATGTCCTCCTTGATAGGGACATCCATGGGAAAAGCCATAATGTACAAATGCAATCCACAAACTTCCCTCATGAGAGATATCAAGTTCATTTTGACTCTAATACCATGTAAAACTTTTGCATAAATAAACATTGTCTAAAACAATGCATAAATAATTAAATGTAAGACCTAATAGCACAACAATAGAAGACAAGGGTTATAGTGGTAAAAAAACCCATACAAAAAAAACCTCCACTCTAAAAAAAACCACATCTTTATATTCAGACGTGCTCCATGTAATGATACATGAAGATGTCTTTAAATACAAAAGCCTACTATAACTTTCTCAGTGACACTCACTTTCCAAGCTTTTCTTATACTCCTTTTAACAACACAAAACCTCACTAAATCATTACAAAGCACATGTTAAACTTGCACAAGATAACCATTTGAGTGACGACTCATATGACAACTACACATAGACCAAAGAATGTTTAGGGCAAGCAATTTTCCAATAACAGTGTTTAGAGTATCATATACAATGTTAAGTACACAAATTGTATATGCAAGCCCATGCTTCCTAGATTAAAACAATGAATCTCAAAACTAAGACTTCTTCTCATAACTAGCTTTGTGATGTTAAAAACTAGACAAACTTGGAAGCCATGGGACCTTAGCTAGGTGTTCTCATCATCTAAAGAGATGGGGTGTTGGAGGGAGCTTCCAACTGGGAACACTGATTTCTCCTTTGTTACTAGAAGCCACGCCATGGAGAAAATTGAATCTCTATGAAGTAAATGAACATTTTACTCTGTTAAACACTCTATAATGCACAGTGTTGTAGTGGAAAAAACAATCCTCCACTTGCAGGGGCTTTTCCATCATTTGCGTTTCGATCCAAACAAAAATGTTGAGAAGGACCAGAAACGGACTCAAGAAATTCAGGCCCTGAAATCGCAGAAATCAAATCGAAATAACCCAGCAAGATCATGAGTCTGGTTCTCGGTTTTTGCCAGCTTCACGAAACAGATCAAGAAGAAAAGCAAATACACTGATCCATTTCAAGTTCAATGTTGCATTGGTTTTTATTCGAGTTCTGCTAGTTATTGCAGAATTGAAACCCCTTGCAGATCCGTTTTGACCAATGAAATATTGTTGATTCAGTTCTCAACTATCAAGTAACAGTCTCACAACAAAAATAGAAAATACCCCATGAGGTGATGATACGCCCATTAAACTTTGGATTTAACATGCTGGCTGTGTTGATTGTAGACACTCATTTTCTGATTGCTGTGTGTTTCATTTTCTGTCCGCCCCTTTCAATGTTCATCAGCCACAGTTTTGAGTGGCTGTGCTAGTTTATCTCTCTCCTGTTAACATTCTTCGAGATGCAGTTTTTAACTGTCTCCAAAATGAAAATGAACTTATTTGAGTGGCTGTGCTAGTTTATCTCTCTCCTGTTAACATTCTTCGAGATGCAGTTTTTAACTGTCTCCAAAATGAAAATGAACTTATTACTGTTCTAATTCATGACTAAAATTTTGCTAAACAGTGGATAAACGCTGCCATGAAAACAAATGAACTTATTACTGTTCTAATTCATGACTAAAATTTTGCTAAACAGTGGATAAACGCTGCCATGAAAACAAATGCACTAGACGGGAATCGAGCCCGGGTCTGTACCGTGGCAGGGTTCTATTCTACCACTAGACCACTAGTGCCAGTTGATGAGCAGATTGTAAATTCTAATTAATAAATAATAAACAACCATCATGTAATAAACAACAAATTGGTTATCTTTAAACATCATCTAATCAACTACTATGTTTAGAAAAAGGTAAATGAAAGACCCACTAGAGATTGAACCAATGACTTCTCAATATTAATCAAATGCCCTCCCACTAAATTATAGGTTAATTTATATGATAAAAAAATTGATTTGTCATTCTTCTTTTGTTTGAAGTGTTTATGTAGCTTTAAATGTTATCTTTTGCATCATAGCAAAAGGAGGTGGCTAAAGGTTCTACGTTTTTTACTTTTTTAGTTTGTCATCATCATAGTAATTTGATTATGTAACTTTTGCTGCTACTGTAATTTTGAATAGATGAAATTGTTGTTTTTAATGTAAAAATAGATTTGACACTCTTGAATATCAAAATTGCAACTAGATTATGCAATGTTAACATTTGTTATGTGCAAATCCATTGATCCAAAATTATTCTTGATGGATTTGAGGCCAAAAATGTTGATTTCCCCTTCCATTATTTCATGTACAAAAAATTATCATTTCATTATGTGTTTAGACTACTTGCATAATGGATTGGAAGTGAAAAGTGTTTGTTTATGCATCAGTATGCACCATGCGAACATGAAAGAGAAAGAGAGAGCATGCACAAGGATAAGTGTTGTGAATAAATGAATTAATTAATTCTTGTAAATCAAAATCGTTATTATTACATATGTTGATCATTAAAGGATAGGGCCTCCTCTAGGACATGTTAGCACTCTGTATTTTTCCCAAGGCTGTGGAGGCAATCACGGAGGTAACATCAAACCACTTGGAGTCCTGGATCTAGCCCTCCAAGACTCAGAGAGGGCTCTCTCTGTCTGATCTAGCTTTGTTTAGATTAGAATGCTAGGCTAGTTATGATAGATTTGGGTTTGGTTTTCAAAATGTTTGGTTGGAACAACAAAGGAGAGGTCATTGGGCAATGGAGTCAAAGAGGCCAAGGTGATCAATTTTCAAAAATATCAAGCTAAAGTGAAACATGCCAAGATAGACATACTACTGGATCTGGTAAATTTGAATGAAATGAAATAGGAGAAAAGAGACGGGATCAATTGAGCAACAGAGCAATTAAGAATTCTGCCACTGAATATCAGAATAAAGCATTTATATTATCCATAGTAAGAATCAGAGTGTATCTTTCAACAAATTCTGTTCTTTAAACTTTTGTAAGATAATTATAAAAGAAAAACATATGGAAACAGAGAATACAAATTACAGAAAAAACATTTCACCACATAGTTATGGCATATGAATCCTGAAACATCTTATCTTGTATTACTGCTAATGGCCACCTGAGCTCAATGAGCAACTGTACAACAAAAAGCCCCCTTTCCTTATTACAAAACAATGCTTAAATAATAAAAACAACACTCAAACTGTTTTGATTTTGCTGGCAGTACAATCCCACAAAATCATACAAAATAGAATACAAAATAAACAAGGTAGAAAATAGAATGAGGAAAAGATATCGAATTCTTTAATTCTGGAAATGTATGGTCATTTGTGTAACTGAAATCCCCTTCTGAAGGCTGTCACCTGGATGTTCTGCCTCAAATCTTTGACACAGAGATGGAATTATCTCTACAATAAAGCCTAGGATTCTGGATTCTCATCAACCAACTGCTACCTAGTTGTCGATTGTACCTAGAGGATTAGCATACTCTTCCTTTTGGCTGCCCTCTGTTCATTTTCTGCCTTGAATATCCGCACTAGACTGCCAACAAATCCTGAATTTTCTCATTGGATTTCCTGAAGATAACCTTTTGACCCAAAAGATCCTCTACTCTCGAGTACTCTTCAGATTGAAGGTTATCCTCTTAGAATGCTGAAACTGCCAAATGATTTGCTGTAAATTGATGATGCCACCTGTACATTTGACTACCATCTGACCCTATATACTGCCAATTGTGCCTTTAACTGTTGAGAGGTACCTAAAAGCATGGAATTTGATCTCAAAAGATCTCGAATGCTGGAGATTATTAATACTGAAGAGGACCATGATGCTGAATTCACTTAATTCAGCTGCCAGCTGCTTCATGAAATCTGGGATAAATATCTTTAGATTACCTCTTCCTCAATTGTTGCCTCGAATCCTGGACCTGCCTCATTTTGCACTGGCTGAATTGGTGCCTTGACTGCCAGCTGTATTTGAAAGGATGCCATAAAAACAGGGATACTCTGTCACATAATCTGGAAGAAAACTCCTTCAATTGTTACCTCAAATTCTGGACAATCATCTCATCCCTAAAACTCCTTCAATTGTTACCTCAAATGCTATCTCATTACTTGTGTAATACTTAACCGCAATGCCAGTGATCATCAATCACAGTCTTGGTATTCAAATATGTCAGTTGCAAATAGGGTTGTGTTTAAGCAAGCAATGATACTCATCGAACAAGACTAGACAATAATTCATCATCATCAGGGAGAAGGTTCTCTATAGTATGTGATTCCACCAGTAGCTCGAAACAACGACCCTTGAGCCAAAACATAAGCTATTTCTTCTTGTATCTTCTGTTTTGGTATCAGAGCTTGAAGGGAGCCACCGTCACCATGTAATAGAATGAAGCTTGAAGGGAGCCACAATCACTTCACCGTCACAATGTAATAGAATGAAGCTTGAAGGGAGCCACAATCACTGCTGTTAGAAATCCACGACGATTTGGAGATCCACCACTGATGTTGGAGAGCCGCCACGGTTTGTGTGAAGAAGGAGAGCAAGAGCTGATGTTGTTTACATGAAGGAGGAGAGAAACCATATGGTTTCATGCCCGTGGAGAGTCGCCATCAATGAATATAAAGAGCCACATAAACCATGCATGGAGAAGTCGTCTCCCTCCAATCGTGGAGTTCTGTTGTTGCTAATCTCCGTC
>SNQJ01S0022565.1:8868-25094 GCA_010110895.2 Picea sitchensis
CTAAGTATTCCAACACATGCAAATTTATCTTGCCACACATGCAAATTTATCTTGAAGCTACACATGCAAATTTATCTTGTCAGGAAGTGCTTAATTCTTTCTTGAACGAAAAATCAAGGGGATAAGTAACATAAGAAAGATGCCTCAATTGTGCAATGGGAGTTTAATTCATGATTGTTCGACCAAATAGCCAAGGACAGGAACAAGTTTGACACCACTGAAGGAGCTTCTTATGAGTCGGCTATATTTTTTTGCTGAAAACTTTGATCATTGTAAACAATGGGCATTAGTATCTCATTATGATTATGATTTCTTCCAATTGATTTGAGTACTTGTGTGCTTTTAATAATAGTTAAGTTCCATTCAGAGTGAATTGTTTCCATGTTTGAGAACCTAATTATTGTTAATCTTATTTTCATTGATTTTGGAAGCAAGCATTCATAGTTAGTATTAATCGGTCAATTTTTTGTCATTGATAATTAATTATAAATGTGTATGTGGTTTATTGATTAATATGTAAGTAGATTTATTCCAACTATTGATGAAGGGATTATATTACTCGCTTTCAATTAGATTGTATATGCTCCTGCAGGATAGGTTGGATAGGTTAGTTTTCTTTCTTTTGCACATTAGTCTAGGACACATTTAGGACTTTAGAAAACTTCAATGAGAAAACCTCTCTTTTGAGAGGAATTCATTTTCTAGTGGAAAATGTGCCCACATACCAGAGGAAATCACTATACCAAACAAGTATAGGCCTAATTGGGGCCTTGATCGGGTGATGATCCCCTGTTGCAAGAAGGAATTTTTTCTCCTATCAACAAAACTAGAACACTAAACAGTTTCACAGAAAAACCAAAGATTGACTCTGGAAGAACAATGTTAAATAAATAATGATAGTTGAAGGGGAGGTATTCACCTCTTTTGATCAAATCAAGGATGCTTCCTTTAATCCCTTTGAGGACCTCTACTCATAATCATGGCAGTTGGATCCTAAGGAAAAAGAGAAGATGGTATAAAATATACCATCCATAATCAACCTTGGGGACAACGAAATCTTAATCCAACCTATTTCAGAGGAAGATATTCCAAGTGTCATTCAACAATCGGACTCGGATAAGACCCATGGTTCAAATAGGTTTTTGACGCACTTTTATAAAATATGTTGGCGTATCATCAAATTAGATCTCATCGGGATCGTGTAGTATGTTCATCGCTAATCTAGGATGGGAGGTAGCACTAACTTGACTTTCCTTGCATTGATCCCAAAGGAAGTAAACCCATCCTATTTTACAAGGTTCAGGTCGATCTCTCTATGTAATGTCTCTTACAAAATAATTTCCAACAGGCTAACACTATTCTTACCCAAATTAATCTCCCTTGATCAAGGAAACTTTGTGGAAAAAAGACAAATTGTTGATAATATCATCCTTTTTCAAGAGGCTATCTACTCCAGTAGAGTCTGAGGGGGAAAGGCATGATTATATAGATAAATATGGCTAATGCATTTGAGAGGGTCACACACATATTCCTATTTGATGTTCTAAGAAATTTTGGATTTGAGGGTGGCTTCATCAATTGGGTTTCTTCATGTATCAACAACCCCTAGATTTTTCCATTCATAAATGGGCAACCCATGTCTTTCCTTAAAGCCTCTAGAGGCTTGCGACATGATTTCCCCTTATCCCCTATATTGTATAATCTAGTGGAAAAAGCTTTGAGTAGGAGACTTAATACTAAAATAAGGACAAGGAATATTCCAAGAATCAAAATTGATCATGGAACTAACAAGATAAATCATTCTCAATTTGAGTATGCAGGTTTCCATAATTAATCATAATGCTAGAGAAACTTCTGGATCAAAACTGTGTGTGAATTTTTGAAATGACCAATGTTTCAAGTGGACACTCCGTTGAGAAGTGTAAATCAGAAGTTATTCACCATGTGTAGCATCCTAGAATGGAGGAGAATAATGAAATTGGCCAAGTTGATGGACTAATCTCTTTCCTAAAGTCTTACTTAGGAAAAAGTACAATAGATATGTTATATTTTAATGTTGACTTATTGAGCACTTTTTCTAAAGTTAAAAGTGAAAATAATTTAAGTGAAGTTTCTTTGAATCTTGGCCATCCATCTCATTGAGAGCATGAGGGTTGATCTCAGCCATTGATATCTTTGGAGAGAGGGTTTTATCTTTCTCATTGAGATAAAATAAATCGACTTGGTGGTTGGGTGTGTCTTTTGAAGAGAGAGAGTGAACTTCGGCTTGGAGAAGGAGTTTGTTTGAAGGTTTGCTGGAGAAATTTTGTAGAGAGGGCAGAGGAGAATTTTACAGGAGGATTGTCTAGCTTCCTTAGAATTTTGTAGAGGCCAATACTCATATATGAAGGCTCCTTTGCACAGGGTGATGCAGAAGTGATGCAGGAAGTCATACGATTGACACAGAGGCTTATGCATGGGTTATTTCTCAGTCATTTTGGTTCGTTGGTTTGGTATAGGGCTGTACAATTGTTCTGGAAGTGTATTGTTGGGTTTTACTCAGGAATTTTATTGGATTGATCCATTTGTAAGAGATGTCTATATTCTTTCTGTTGCATAATAATAAAATCCACAAACTGAAGAATGGGTTTTCCCACATCGAGTTTTTTCGGGGGTTATTTTACCCAAAAATACTTGTGTACTTCATATGATGTGATTGTTGTTGTCTTATACATTGTTCCTAGATTTATTTTTTGTTGTTCATTTTAATTTTGTGAAGAAACCTAACAGTAACCTTACAAAGAACAATTTCATAAAATTATTTTAAGTGCTAAGTGATTTCTGAGTGATATATTGTTGGATTTTTCTAGTTCACCTTGTTGGGTTTTAGTGGATTCACATGGTATCAGAGTGGTATTATTGAAGGAACAACATCATATTTTTTGTTTTTAGGAAGATTATTTCATATCTACAATAAGGAAAAGTTCAGATCTGCTAAAAAGAAAGGTTCAAATGTGCAAAAGGGTTTATTATATCATAGAATCAGTAAGCTAGAATTAGGGTTTGGACAAATACACTGTCAAAATGGCCATGACCTTGAGAATGGAGGATATACTTCAAGGTAATCAAATATTTCCCAACTGGAAGGAAAGGGTTACCATGATCTTGGATTTCATTGATCTCCTTGAGCTTGTTACAGAGACAGTAATAACTCCTAGGGATGCAACATTGTTGGGACCCTGGAAGAAGGGTGAGGCTAAGACTAAGAGAATAATACTTGATGGGGTAAAGGATCACATAATCCCACACCTCACAAGGAAAATGTTTCCTAAGGATAAGTGGGCTACCTTGAGTGGCCTCTACCAGAATAAAAATGAGAACATGGTTATGGTGCTTTGGGAGAGGATGAGAAGTACCAATATGAAAAAGGGAGAAATTGTGGTTGAGTACCTCACATGTCTTACCTAGATTAGGAATGAGCTTGCAGTAGTTGGCACAAAGATAGAAGATTGTGAGTTAGAAAGTGTATCCCTGAATGGATTTTCAAAGTCACGGGACACGTTTTTACGTGGAATTGTAGCTTGGGAGAAACTCCCTAATTGGCAGTGTTTATGGGATGATTTTTTCACGAGGAGATTCTCCTTGGTGAGGCAAGTGGATAATCTACAGGTATCAAATTGTGGATTAGGATTTATCTCTTGCAAGAAAAGGCAAGTGAAATTCTAAGAACAAGGGCTCTGGGAGTAGAGTAGGCAGAAAGAAGAAAAACATTGACTTCTCCAAAGTCAAGTGTTTCAACTGTCACAAGTTAGGACACTTTGCCTCATAGTGTCCAGAAAATAAAAAAAGTAATCCACAAATGGTATCCTCTACAAGGGTAGAGGAGTTTTGCAAAATATTTCAGGAGTATTTCTACCTTGTTGCATGTATGTCGAGCTTAATTGTCACAAATGTTTGATATGTGGATAATGGTGCTTCTTGTCATATGACTGGGCTCAAGGAGTTCTTTTGCAGATTGCAGGAGGGAGGCATGAACATTCATATTGAGCTGGGAGATAATGCACACTATAAGGTGAAAGGCATAGGAAATGTGCCATTTCAGAGGGAGTCGGGTAAACCACTTTTCTTTGTTGATGTATTGTTTTTTCCTAGTCTTACCATGAACTTCATTTCAGTTTTGACACTGGAGGATAAATGGTTTGAGATGACCATCCGTGGAGGGAAGGTGTAAATTAGACCAAAGGGGTCTATGGCCAAGATGGATCAGGTGATTGGGGTTCACAGTGACAAAGTGTACATATTACATTTTGATCCAGCAAAAGCATTAGTCAACAACAACACATATTTGGGTGAGTTGTGGCATAGATGGATGGGGCATCTACATTTTGGTGCATTGAGGAATTTGAGATAGGAGGTTACAAGAATGCCTCAGGTTACAGCAGAGAGGCATGACCCTTGTAAGGGTTGCACTTTGGGAAAATATGCTCGCAGAACATTTCCACCTAGTGAGCATAGGTCCAATGAGATATTGGATCTAATCCATTTGGATTTTTTTGGTCCTATGAGTGTGCAGTCATTTGGTGGCTTCAACTACTACGTGATATTTATTGATGACTACTCCAGGAAGACCTGGATATATTTCCTTAAGACCAACGATGATGTATTTGATAGGTTTAGGGAGCTTATATTTCTAGTAGAGAATCAGTCTAGGAGGAGGATTCAGGTACTTAGATTGGATAATGAGGGTGACTAAACCTCTAATGAGTTCCTGGAGTATTGTGTTGATGAGGGTATTAAGAAGGATCTCACGGTTCGTCATAACCCATAGAATAATGGAGTGAAAAATGAAAGAACAAGACCATAGTGGGTGTAGTTCATGTGATGATACATGATCAGGGGTTACTGATGTTTTTATGGGCAGAGGCCTATCGCACAGTTGTATACATATAGAACAGGAGTCCCCATACCATTATGGGGAAGTTGACACCCAAGGAGATTTTTATAGGAACAAGGACATATGTGAGTCATCTTCACATCTTTGGGAGTTTTTTTTATTTTCATGTCCTTTCAGAGAAGAGGACAAAGATGGACCCCACATGAGATAAGGGGTTACTAGTTGGGTACAATGAGGTCTCCAATACCTACCACATATTTGTGCCAACACACAGGAGGATAGTGGTATACAGTGATGTGAAGTTAGAGGAGGAGCAAGCCTTGAGGAGATATAGACATATTCCATCACAGATAGAGGACCATCAAGAACAAGACTCAGGGAATAAGAGTGAGGAGGCACATGTACAAAGTACAAGGTCACAGGCATGGACACATGATACAAGTATAGGTACATGTGTTGGCAGGGAGACTAGTGGACTAAACAGTCAAGAGACTGATGAGGAGTATGAACAGTGTGTGGTTTTTCAACAAGATGTAAACAATAGGCCCTGACCTAAGTGGTACAGGTCCACAGTTAGTGATTCTAGATAGGTAGGACCTCCAGAGAGATATTTCAGATAGAGTAGACCATCAGTTAAATTCAGGTATATGGAACTCATGACAGAGCTTATATATTTTGATCCTTCCACTTATGAGTAGGCTACACAACATGGAGTGTGGCAAGAGGTCATGATGGAGGAGTATACCTCCATCATGAAGAATGGTGTATGGGAGGTGGTGTCGAGGCCAGAGAGAAAACGAGTGGTTGGTTCCAGATGGATATACAAAGTCAAGCATGTGGAATATGGAAGCGTGGAGAAGTATAAGGCGTGCTTTGTAGCCAATAGGTTTTCATGGAAAGAGGGAGTTGATTATGGGGAGATTTTTTCCCCGGTGGCTAGATATTCATCCATCCAAGCAGTGATTTCATTGGCAGCAGATATTGGTTGGCACGTTCATCAGATGGACGTGAAGACTACCTTCCTCAACATATTTATTGAGGAATAATTATGCATTAAGTGGCCTACGGGTTTTGATTTTGGAGATAGGAATACTCATGTTTGCAGGTTAAGATGAGCCTTGTATGGCCTCAAGTGAGAACCTCTCGCACGGTGCTCAAGGATCGACAATTATTTGAGAGAGATGGGTTTCCAATGGAGTGAGGTTGATCTGAACCTTTATTTTATAGCAGGTGAGGTGCCCCTCATACTGGTTCTTTATGTTGATGATATCCTTCTTATTAGAGATGAGAAATTGATTGCAGACTACAAGGGTAACCTTGTAGTGGAGTTTGATATGAAAGACCGTGGTGTGATGCATTACTTCCTTCTTTTGGAGGTTTGGCAGGAGGATGGGCGCTTCTTCCTTGGACAAGGGAAGTATGCAGTAGAGATCTTACACAGATTCAGGATGACTGATTGTAGGCCCATGTCCATGCCTTTAGTGAAAAACTAGAGGAAGATTGATGTATCTAATTCTGAGATAGTAGACCCCACCATCTATCGTCAATTTATTGGATCGATCATGTATCTGGTCAACACTAGGTCGGATATTAATTTTGAGTTCAACTCCTTCAGTCAGTTCATGGTGGACCCCCGAAGAGTGCATTGGATAGTTGTGAAGCATGTGCATCGATACTTGAGAGATACAGTGGAGTACGGGTTGTCGTATGAGCGCAGTGGTGGAGTGATATTGGTAGGTTTTACAGATGTTGATTGGGCAGGATGTGTAGAGGATAGAAAGAGAACTTTACGGTGTTTCTTCAGCATTGGATTGGGTATTATGTCCTGGTTCAACGAGAAGAAAATATTAGTGACATTGAGATATGTTGAGTCAGAGTACATTGTAGCGAGTTTAGCAACATGTGAAGTAATATGGTTGAGGAAGTTGTTATTTAGACTGTTTGGTGAGGAGTTAGAGGCTACAATGATACATTGTGATAATCAGAGTGGCATCAGGATCTCTAAGAATCCTATGTTTCATGATCATAGAAAGAATATAGACATATGTTATCACTTCCTACGCGATTATGTGCAAAAGTGAGTCGTAAGGCTTCAATACATACATATTGATGATCAGATGGAAGATATATTCACTGGGCACTTTGCAGAGAGAAGTTTGAGAAGTTCAGAGATAAGATGGAGTTGGTAAAGAATCCCTTCCTCATTAAGAGGGAGTGTTGAGAAGTGTAAATCAGAAGGTCTTCACCATGTGTAGTGTCCTATCATGGAGGAGGAAAATGAAACTAGCCAAGTTGATGGATTAATCTCTTTCCTAAAGTTTTACTTAGAAAAAAGTACATTAGATGTGTTATATTTTAATGTTGACTTATTGAGCATTTTTTCTAAAGTTAAAAGTGAAAATAATTTAAGTGATGGTTCTTTTAATCTTGGCCATCCATCTCATTGAGAGGATGAGGGTTGATCTCATCCCTTTATCTCTTTGGAGATAGGTTTTTCACTTGCTCATTGAGATAAAAGAAATTGACTTGGTGGTTGAGCGTTTCTTTTGAAGAGAGAGGGAAAACTTCAACTTGGAGAAGTTTGCTTAAGGTTTTGTTGGAGATATTTTGCAAATAGGACGAAGGAGAATTTTACAAGAGGATTGTCTAGATTCCTTAGCATTTTGCAGAGGCTGATATTGAGATATTTATGACTCGTCGTACAGGTTGATGCAAGAAGTCGTATGATTGATCCAAAGTCTTACGCAGGGGTTATTTCTCAGTCATTTTGGTTCACTGGTTTGGTATAGGGTCATACAAGTGTTTTGGAAGTGTATTGTTGGGTTTTACTCATGCATTTTATCAGATTGATCCATTTGTAAGAGATATCTATATTATTTCTATTGAATAATAATAAAATCCACAAACTGAAGAATGGGTTTTCTCACATTGGGTTTTTCTCGGGGTTATTTTACCAAAAACTACTTATGTACTTCATATGATGTGATTGTTGTTTTCTTCTACATTTTTCCTAGATTTATTTTCTGCTATGCATTTCAATTTTGTGAAGAAACCTAGCAGTAACCTTACAAAGAACAATTTCAGAAAATTATTTTAAGTGCTAAGTGATTTCTGAGTGATATATTGTTGGAGTTTTGTTTTAGTGGATTCATACACTCCACCCATTGTTTTAGTTGACTATGGGTGGATTTTCCACTTGAAACGTTGTACGTTTAAAAACTCCATACAAATTTTTGATCTAGAAGTTTCTCTAGCATTCTCAATTTTCTAATGATACCCTCCTTCTAGGTGGAACCTCTACTATCATCACCTTCGGGTTCAAGGAAAACTATGGAAACTTTCACCAGAGCTTCTGGAGGTCTAATAAATTGTATTAAATGTCAATCGTATGCTTGGAACATTAGTGTCAAGAAAAATATTGCAGTAGACATAATTATTCACTTCCCCTTTGAAGAAAAATGGCATTCCTTCAAATATCTGAGTATTCCTCTTTGTCTTCACTCACTCCCATCAATGGCATGGAACCATACCTTGGAAAAATTCAAGAATAAATTCCTTCAATCGGGTGCTTAGTGGCTCAATCTTGCAAGTCGATTATTCTTGGTAAAATCGGTTCTTTCATCTCTCCCTATCTTCCAATTTTTTACCATGATTTCTATGGCCAATGTTAAACTTATTATTGCACAAGATCTATGTCGGTTAGTGTGGCAAGGAAGGAGTTCAAATCAAAAAACATTCCATCTGGTGAATTGGAGCACCATTTGGGCCCCTAAATCTCACAGGGGCCTTGGAATAAAGGACCCGCCTTTATAAAATATTTCCATAGGATACAAGTTGTTATGGTGTCGTATTACAGGGAAAAGTGATTGGTGGAAGAAAGTTCTCTTACACAAATATATGTCTAGGACAAGAACCCAATGCATTTATTGTATGCATGTTGTTCAAAATGGATCCCAAATTTGGCGTCTTCTTATATCCTCCATCCCCCTTCTCCAAATTCAGTTGACTTGGATACCTAGGAGAAAAAAAATATTAACATCTGGTTTGATAGCATAATGGGTAAGCCCCCCATCCAATAGGACCAATCCTTCCTCCCACTATGTTCCTGGTTGTTTGAGTAAGGTAAGTCCTCTCTTTTTTATATCTATATTTAGGTCATACTATTAGGATGTTGGATTGGCTTGGATTTTGGGGTCATCCTTTTCCGCCTTTCAGGTCTCACCCATTCCCTCTCTCTTTGCCTCCAAGTTTTTTCTCCTAGGAAATGGAATATCAAGGATTCACAAGGTTGTGGAACTCAAGATTATTCAGTTCAAAAAGGATATGAATCAATGTTCCAATAATCTGCTCTCCCCCTCAAGTCAAGACTGCGGTAGAGTATTTGCACTCTAATGGTCTTCCCAAAGTCAACATATTTTGTTGGACTTTAGCGCATGGGAAGATACTCACAAGTGAAAATATACTAAAAAGGGGCATCCAAGGACCCTCCAAGAGTTTTCTTATTGTTCTTCTCAAGAGTCTTCTTCTCATATTTTTTTGGATTGTGCCTTCTCCAAGTCTATTTGGAAAGCAATTTTGCAAGGGATCAGCGGCAGGGTTCAATGATCATCCTCCACATTCCACTTGTTCAATTGTTGGTAGTCATCTTATTGGGATTCCTTTCTCAACAAACCTATCTTCAAAATGGCATGGTAAACTCTTCCTGAATATGTTTTCTAGAAGATCTGGCTTGCTCATAACTAATTTATTTTCTTAGTAGTTAAGTCACTTCCTTGATCTATAGAAATAAAGTCTATTTCACTTCTATCCAACAACTTCAACTCAAGGTTCATAAGAACCTTTCAACAGTTTTCCCTTCAAACCAACGCTTCAGCCCAAATCCATTCCAAAACATCCTAGTAGCTTCAACTATCACCTTCTAAGTTCACTCAGTGGCATCTTTCACAAACTTCTCATGTACTCTTTTTTTATGGTGCCTCAAAAGGAAATCCCAGGGTGGAAGGAGTGGGTTTGGCTCTATTTGGCCCTAGATGAATTATATATCTGACCTATTCTTGGAGTCTTATTCAGGCCACCAATAACCAAGCGGAAGTATATTCTTTTCTTCAAGGTCTTTCTCTATATGGTGCTTGAAATGTTTGAGAGATTAATTCTTAATGAGCTAGGAATTTGTCCAATCTTTTAGATAATGTTATCTCCCAAAATCTATTATTGTACCAAGTGGGGATTCAATTAATGGGCTCTAGATCAACCCAACTATCATTTTCAAAGTGATCTAAATAAAATTTAGACAACCTGTCCCAAGAGAATGTTGACCCCATATTTATTCTCAACCTAAGGTGAGGTTAAGATCTCCCCCAAAAATTAGATTCTCCAACTGTAGACATTTATTAGAGCGGGTTTGATCCAAAAAACTTTATTTTTCATCACATGGCTCGTAAATGTTCAATATATGAAAATCCAGATACAGTTCCTGACTATGCACAACAAGAACTAGTCCAAAGTGAACTACAAATGATCTGAATGTGATAAGGTTTTACTGACAAACTTTGAAAGTTAATTTTATGTATTTAACAAGGCATCAGATCAATAAGAATGTGATATGATAGTTTAGGTTTCTGTGGTGGGATTTTTGTTCAGAAATATTCGGAAGAACCATAGTATTCTATATTGCGTGTCGATGTTTCGGATCCACGGCAGGATCCATCTTCAAGACATACAAGCCTGAGGAAAAATACAAGAGAGGAACACTAATAAATACTAAGGTGGAGTGGAGGAAACCTAAATGTCGGCTAAGTGAAAACCCTAGGGTTTACTAAAATATTTAATAATAAATTGTATCTTATATTGTTAAAAACAAAGTGAAGAAATTAACAAAAATTATTGTGAATTAATGTATTAAGTGGTGAGTTATGAGGAGAGGTAAGGTAAAAAAATATATTTTATTTTATAATCCAATTAATATTGATATTATAATTAATGTTATATGCTAGTTTAGGTAAAATTATGATTAATTTTATTTTTATTGGTGGTAATATTAATATTATTATTAATGTGTTCTGCTAGTTTGGGTTTAAATTAGAAATAATTTAATAGTGGTAATAAATATTATAGGAATTTAGTGAGGTTTATTGGTATTAATTAAGTTAGTTTAGTTAATTAAATTAGATTATTTTTATTTTTATTTTTATTTTTATAGTCTAGGGTAGAAATTAGGTTGAAACCTAGTAATAAAACCTTAGAAATTGGTGCAAGTTCTTGAGTCCTAGGGATCAATCTTTTACTATCTTCTTTCCCGAATGAATGGGATCCAACTATCACTAATATCTAGACCGTTATCTATGTTTAGGTTATTGGGATTCTTGATGATTTCGATTACTTCCCTAATTCGTCATTTAAGGAGGTGGTCTTCTTTTGCTAAGATTTTGGTGTCTTCTAAGGGTACATGATGCTTTGTTGTGAGAGAGTGTTCTGCTAATGCTGAGGTGTGGGTTCATTCATTCTTAATGTCAGCACCATGCTCTTTAATCCTGGTGTGAAAAGAGTGTCATGTTTCTCCAATGTATAATTTCCTCACGGACATTCTATTATGTATACTCCTTTGCAATTAAGTTGGTCAAGTTTGTCTTTAACCGATCTCATTTTCTGTTTGATGGTATCAATCGGTCTTAATGAGGTCTTAATCTCTCTCTTGTTCAAAATTTTTGCAATTTTATTAGTAACTCCTTGGATGTAAGGGAGGTAAGCAGTCGAGCTCAGGGTTTGGTTGTTTCATTGTTGAGGTCTATTATTTTCTCTTTCTAGGGATTTCTTTATTGCATTCTTAATCTCTTTTTCTTTGTAACCTATGCTCTTGAAGACTTTGTGAAGGTGATTTTTCTCTTGTTCTAGGTGTTCTTTATCTGAAATTCTTATGGCTCTTGTGGATAAGGTGTTAAGAACTCCTAATTTTTGGGTGGGGTGATGATTGGAACTAGCGTGAAGGTAGTTTTTGTTGTGGGTCTTTTTTCTGTAGACTGAATGTCCAATTTTCCCATCTTCTTTCTTGTTGATTAGTATGTCTAGGAATGGGATGCTGCCATTATCTTCGAGTTCCATTGTGAATGTGATACATAAAATTATAAATGTTATGCATAATTAACAATGATTAATTGCAGAATTTAAAGTAGAAAGAATAGCAACAAAAGAGAAATGAGACATGAGAAGTTTGATAACGAAGTTCACCAAGGTGTGGCTACATCTCTGGGTCTTGCTTCCAGTGTTGACCACTTTACTGCTCTTCTCTAAATGCTCAATTACATCAACAAGATATTTATAATTTGTTGCAAAAGCACTATGAATCAATTGTGCATGACCTCCATGAATAGATAAAAAAATACATCACCAAAATCCTCTCTCGAATGGGCTCAAAAGGCCTCTTACAACATAAGAACTAGCAAAATGGTATTTCTTATATAATCTTTCTCTAATCTCAATTATGCATTTTAATGGTTTCCTTTGATGGCACACAGGTTTGGTTTATGTAGAAAACAAGTTGGGGTTCGATTCCCAACTTTCTCCCAATATTAGGCCTCTTTCTGGGCTCCAGATTCTCAAAATTTGGGGTCAAAACCATTAAAAAAGGCCTAAATATGTGAAAAAAGATTAAAACAAAATCTTATTATAAAGTTTTAAAACCCACTTAGAGGCTCCAATGCATGCATGCCCCTTTTTAGTTGGATCCAAGTCAAGTGAAAGGCCTTGTGGCCATGCATTGATTCGGCAGGTAGTGCTCGATGCTTTAGACCTTGGTTTCGATGCCTTGGTCGACGAGTTGGCCCCCGCCAACCTGGCGTTAACCCTTCAAACCTATAGTGCTATCATTTGAAATAAATTATTGTGGTCGAGCATAACAATCCCTGCCCCCGTCATTCCAGCTATCATATGGTTGTTAGTCCATTGCTCGACTGGAGGTCATGTGTTCGAACCCACTGAAGGTGCAAAACCAATTTTAACCTAGGCCCATTTGGCCCGNCCCGATCTGGAGTTCCACGTAACGCCCTGTGATTGGGCCACTTGGTGATACCCTGTTGTCCCATACCACATCATTGCACAGTAAACACCAACTAATCATTCCAATCAGTTGTCCACCCATCTGCAAAGCCATTTGTATAGTTAGCATCGTATGCAACATGTCCTGCCAAGAGACTACCACCTATCAAAGACATACATGCCATGTCACTGTATGGATCACCACGTCAACGTCCGTACATTCCAGTCACCGGCCACATCAGCTCCTGAAAGTGTCAAAACTTCCTACCATGTGTCACATCCTGGAGTTTCCATGTGTCATGTTGACGTCATCATGTAGTATTGTTGACGTCAGCAGTACAGACTATTGACTTTGAATTTTTGCTTATTTGACCCAAACCTCAAATCGTGATATATTCTTCATACGAACTCAGATTTTCGATCAGTTTGTGCCACCAAAAATCTTGTGACGAGCACTTTGTGATGGTGTAGATTTCATGACCATTGGAGAAATTTTATTTTTGAGCATTTTGGGATCCTCCTGAATCAACAAAAGAGTGAGACATCATAAGTGAATCTTGAATGCCCAAAATTAAACTCCCTAAATACCCAAAAGAGTCTAGGCCAAAACAATTCCACCCTTGAACTATTTTCTCAACATACTAATTATAGAGTCGGCACACCCCACGGTCTCCTATAGTAACACAACATCAGGATGTTCATTATCGATCATCCTCTTGAGGGATAGTATTTTGGGTCTCCCTTATAACCATCTAAGGTTCATGGACATGAGTTTCATGGGGAAACATTTGACAGGGATTTATTTTCTCTAAAAAACCCAAACAAGATGTGTTGTCTCCTCTGGTTTATTTCCCTCGATGCCATCTCTTGTGCTAATCGAATAGTATATTTTTTCCCAGCCTTTGAGGGACCCTAATCAGGATGATTTTCAAAGCCCAACCCCCCCACCAACAAAGATTTGTGATGTGGTAGTTCAAGATAAGGGTCTCTCCCATTGGATACAGATGAATCAGATGGGAAAGGGGCATTTATAGAGGGCCTTATCTTATCACCTGAACCAATGGAGAGGTATGGGGAACCAATATTCAAAAGGGGGTCCCTAAGTCTAATAGTGGAAATGGATACATGGATTGACAAAGTAGAATACAAACTTCCAGAAGAAACAATAGGAATAGTAGAAGGCAATATATCCTTACCAGATAATGTTGCAAAGCATGAATAATATTCCCATATATTTTGCATCGTATCCCATTGTCATGATGAAATATCCATATCTTCAAAGAGATCCTTCGACATTGGCCTGCTTTGATCCATCACCTTCTTCCCAGGTTCAATGGGCACCAATATATCACCAATGAGAAAACCTAACGAGGAATGAGCACAATTTCCTTCAGGAGAAATACCTCCCCCTTTTTTCATTTGCAATCCATTGATGATCAGGGAGATATTATGAGGATCCACACATTTGTTAGGGCCATTTCCCCGAAGACCACAATTTTCAACTTGACCAATTTATCCTCTAATTTCTCCTTTCCACCTTCAATAAAGGTATAAATTACCTCATGTTGGCGAGGAAAGTGAGGTTGAGAACACTCTTCCATAACATGAGAAATGGCATGGCATTTGTAACAATGAAATGGAACATCCAAATAATATAGAATCTATGTAAAGGGAAGGTCACCATGAAAATTTTGCAAGGATTCAAATAACCCATGCCTAGCATCAATAGCATCTAAAATTTGAGCCATCGGTCGAACATTGCTCTCTCAAAACCCCATATCTCCCAGAACGTAAGTTCTTATATCATTGCCAATTCATTTGAACCCATCTTCATTCCACAAATCTAAACGAATATTGGGCAACTTGACCCATATAGGAATACTCGAGTCCATACTCAATTGCACATCAAAAAGAGGGTGCTAGGGTTTTATCCCTAACATGTTGTGGTTTAAAAACCATCACTACGACATAATTTTATGAGAATCCTCCTCACTATGAAATATGAAACCATACCACCCTTGTGGCAAGAAATTTATTACATGCCCATATCCTAGAACTGGAGCCCAATTATGTTGTGTTGAGGATCATAAATGGTTCATATTGATCCTACAACCATAAAACTTACCAACCAAGGTTTTATATATTAGATATTCAACCAATGCTAGAGGGGTATCCTACCTCAGTGTCAACACTAATGAGGACCCTTGGAAGTGGATTGTCTTTTTTTTTTTGTGGCCATTTTGTGAAGAGATGGATCTAGAAGTAGTTCCCCTCAATTCTTCCATCCCTAAAACTGAACAGATAAAACCCCCACCTTGAGCAGCTTGAGATAAACCTGGTGCACCATATTGTGAAGACGATCCACCTTTAGAGGAAGGAATAATAGGTTGATTGTAAGAAGGACAATGAACTTCATTAACTGACTCATGAATAGCCACATGCAAAGCCTTGGATTGAGGAGGAATATCATTTGGAGGAGATCTCAACCCATATATACCATCTAGAAGAAATTATTGTTGGATCATGTTGTCATTGATGCCAATAGTTTGATTGATTGATGTCAAGTGATTGATTGATTGATTGATGTCAAGTGAGTGTTCGATTGATGCCAAAGGATGATTGAATGATGTCAAAGGTCAAAGGTTTGATCTTAGTATATTGATTAAGATGGATCAATGAGTTGTCATTGATACATGATGCATAGTTGATGTGTATGATGCAGTGGTGGATTGATGTATAAATGACTCATTATTGTCTTATAATGATTAATAAGGTGCAAAAATGGATGAACTCCAAAGTGGTCCCCTTATGGTGAAAGCCCTCACAGGAAGACGCTTTGTAGATTGAGTTATCCTAGAAGAATGGTTGGAGGAACCATGCTTGTATGTGGAATAATGAGATGAATATCAATGAAGTTATTGGTGAAACTATCCTAGATGGATAATTATTTTCATACCATTTTCGGTGGTATGTGGAATGTCACATAACTCCTCACGGTTTGAGAGATATGGTCTTACAAAGTTGGAATACCCTCACATGTTGGCTTGAAGCCCACAAGGTCAAAGAAGTCAAAATGATTGAAAAGAAGAAATCATTATTTAAATGATAAAGTAAAGTGACAAAGTCAATGTGGATTATTTAAATAATAAAGAGAAGTGACAAAATCAAAAAAGATTATTAAAATGAAAAAGTAAGGTGACAAAATCAAGAAGGAATATTTAAATGATAAAGTATTGGAGAACTTTCTATTTATGGAAAGTGGTTAACCCTAAAATAAGGAAAATAGGTTAAGTAACCTAGAAATGGGTTAAGTGACCTAAAG
>SNQJ01S0022565.1:25144-66822 GCA_010110895.2 Picea sitchensis
TGATAAAGTATTGGAGAACTTTCTATTTATGGAAAGTGGTTAACCCTAAAATAAGGAAAATAGGTTAAGTAACCTAGAAATGGGTTAAGTGACCTAAAGGATGAAAGTATAAATAAGATAGCAATGGTCTCTTGCAAAACATCCTTTTTGTGGATCAGTGGAGAGCTTCTTGTTAGAATATATTTTGGAGTATTGATGGAGAGCTTCTTGTGAGAGAATCTTTGGTGTGGATCTCTAGAGCATGATTGAAGATCTATTCTAAGAAAGAGAGCGTGAGAAGGATCTCATAGGATGCATCAAATTTTTGGCAAAATCGGAGATCTTGATGGAAAAAGTCTCGTAGCTTCAGAAACCATAGCTTTTGAGGTGTACGTGGGTTGTAATGGGATAGGGCACATACATACGCGGGTTGTATGAGGACAGAGCATGTACATTGGATAAAATCATGAAGATTTTTGTTTGAGCTGATGATTGGTTGTTGAATACTAAAGCAGGTTCCAGATCTGTATTCTATGAGCTCAGATCTATCACTGAGACACTGGTATGGTTTCATTATTATCTTGATGGATACTATTGCTTGTTGTGTTGTGAATGCTTAGGGAATTCTTGGTATGATTGCTATGATGTGGTTTATGTTGGTTTATGGAGTGAGAAACACTCTTATGATTAAGTACTAATATGATGGCTATAGTATGTTGATTTCTTATGCATGATTGAGTAGAACTCATATTGATTGGTTGAGGAGCATGAGTAAGCTATTGGAGAGCTTGGATGTATTGTGACTGGCTAGTGATCAGTTTGGACAGTGAGAGACAGAAGAGAATGATAAATTGTTTGCAGAGGATCTGAGTTGATCTTAAAGGATAAACCCTAATAGCTCAGAAGGTATACGTAGGTTGTTGTATACACTAACCACGTACATACGATGGTTGTAGTGAGACAGGGCACGTACACACGCGGTTTGCACTACTGACAGTTCACGTACCTGTTGCAGATTGATATCTATTGAGGATTGTTGCCTCATCTCAGTTGATGTTGAGTGTGTAATCTGAGTCTTGCATGATAGAGTTGGTGTTCTTGTAGAGTTGTACTCTATTCAGTTGTTGCTGAAAAACCCCAAGGATTGTAGTCTGTAATAAAAAGAAAATTGTACATACATCTTGTGTTCTTTATGTTCCTTGTGGTGATAACTTGTTGATGATATGTCTTTGATATGTGTTCACATCTAACTGGTTATAAATGACAACAATGAGTAATGAGTAAAATGTTGAATGCTAACTAACGAGTTTTGTGAAAGAGGGAAGTTTTGGGAAGAAGAGCCCCACAGTCATTCACCCCCCCTCTAAGTGTGGTAGGTGTGTCCAACAATTGTATGAAAGGAACCAATAATCCTCATTCTGTGATGACAAGGCCTCGGAGAGGGAAGCTTTAAACATTCCAATGTACAAAATTGAGTATACATGAGATCTTGGCTCACAAAGATCTATTCCTCGGAAAAAATTCATCTGATTAGTCCACCAGCTGGACATCCTCATCGACAAGGATGGGACCTAATCCCGGCTCCAGCCTGTACATCACATCAAAACCCTTTTTTATTTAAACCATAGAAACCCTATACGAGACCCTACAGAAACCCTACATCAAAACTATAGCACAATATGCACCTCATACATATTAGTACTAATTGTGGAATCCATGGACATGGCATGGTTTTGTGAATGCATTATCGTCATGGAACACATTCATTGTATTTCTATACCTATAATAAATGGTATGTTTTGCACAATATCTTGATTTTGGTAGAAAGATACCTATCTAGAAATTGATTATACCAACAATCGACACTTGTTGGGTCACTCTCATCCTTCATATATTATTTCTTTCTAATATTACGGTAAATATTTTAAATATCCACCCTTTTTATTAAGTTATCCCGAGTTACTCCTATGAATAACTCACCAAATAGGTGTGACACATCAAAGATGAATTTGTCCCAAACCATTGTGACATTAAAAACATCTTCAATCATCGTTTCGACACTAGCTCATATCCAATGATAAATGTGGTGCATACTTAAATGTTTGAGGTATACCCATTACATTTTTATCATGACACATATCACCATTTTTTTCAATATGCCTACTCTCAATGTACATTAGAACAACACCATTTGGACACACATAAAGTCAATACATGATGAAGTGACATCTGCAACCAACTTTAATTCTTTGGCATGGACTGTGTTTTTTTTTGTTAATCCTTGTGGATTCATTGTAATATCACCATGTGGACTCCATGTCATATGCACACCAATAACTAAATAATAACAATGATAACAAATTAAAAAACATGTCCACACATGTTTTGCATAATGAACTTGAATCAAAAATTTTCAATTATATTAAACAAATAAAGACTCACATAGCATATTCCATATATGTGTTCATGCAGTCACATACAATCTCCTCCACTTCGTTATATCGATTTGTATTAACAACAAATTGAGTGGGAGCATATTCATATGATTGCTCCCCATTTATAAAATCTTCAAGTTGACTAAATGGAATAATAGCAACTTGATCCCCTCAAATTTGTGTCCATATTAGATCTTTCGCTGAAAATTCTATCATATATTTTGGGTCTTCAGAGTCCAACTCCATAATGTCATCCAACTTTCCCATCTATAAAATACCTATAAAAATTTGAATATTTGGAGATCAACAAATACAACATTAAGTTTTTATAAATATTTGTCAATGTTCTCTAATACTCAATTTTGCATTACAATCCATTTTATGTGATCCAGTCTTCTATAATCTAAATGGCATATCATGATACACAAAATTTTGGGACAATAACGAGAATAATAGGATCATGTTGACTCATATACATTCCATTTTACCAAGATACCAATCAAGGTTCTCTAAAAGAGCCTCAACCAAATGGAATCATTGTTGATGTTATTGGATGAGCACCAAAGGTGAAAATTCATCAAATGATTTGTTGGGTCCTTGCCAAATTTTTATTCAAATTTGGGAATATCCAAATGTAGCTTGGTCAGCATGAGTGGCCAGGATGGTTTGTGAAAAATGGGGTCATTAGTTAACTTCATCAAATATGGAAGATTCAACGAAGCCATGTACGGTAATATTTGGTGTGTGTGGTGGGTTTGGTGGTGGAACACCCACCATACAAATGTATGGTTGGGAACTAGTTTCTACTGAGGACATACCTCCCAATAGGGTGTTAAGTTGAGTGGTGTCTAATAAGGATTATCCAAGGAGGGAAGATCCTAACAAAGTTCCACTCAAGAGTGTGTGTTGGGGTGATCTTGTTGGTGAAACGGAAAAACCAAGAACACCTCCCAAAACTAGTGGGAGGCCTTGCAAGCATCAAGAACAACAGGGTTCCATAGGGTCCCCTATAGTTTTGACTTGCAATGATGTATGGTTGTGAGTGAAAAATGCTAAAAATTATTTTTATGATCAATGGCCTAACCAAATAAAAATGTATGATTTTAAATCGAAACAATGGTGCAATATAAAGATAACCACAATGATAGCTTAGCCTAAGTCTCAAAATGTTTTGGTAGGGTCAAATTTCTCACACATGTGTGTAAAAATAATAAACACACCAGTTCTAAGACCTAGTATCCTTCCTCTCATAATGTAATTGGGCCTTCCAATAGTCTTGAAAATGGGGAATGAACCCACTGGAAGAAAACTAGTGGAGGTGAGAATAAATTAGTTATCTTGAGGAGTACTAGGGGCATGTCTAGAAAGAGTTGAAAACATTTTCCAATAGCAATTTGACATCTAATTTAGGTAAATTTTCATCCCACAATTACCACCTTTATATGTGCCCTAAGTTTTGGCCATTAAGTTACCTTTGTTCAGTGCAGGAAGGAGACTCTCAGCTTTTGTTTGTCAGCCACATGTCAAGAGACCTCACAAGAGTTGGGTGTCTCAATAAGGCTCATAGGACACCAAACCTAGGATTTGGCCCCTTCATGGGTATCTCCCAGCCTTTGGATTTTTTCACACTGGAACTTCAAGGATTTAAAGCTCCCTGAGACAATTTTATGTGTTTCAAAATGAATAATGATAACGGGGGATTTTTTGGATCCCTACCCATGAAATCCTACCCAAGACTAAAATTTTGTTTAGTGACCACTTGCTGGAATATTTTAGTTGGTTGACTTAGGATTTTTTTTTAAGAGTTTTGAACTGAGGTTATGAACAAGTTATGAACATATAATAGCAAACCTTTTAATACTACAAAACATGCATAGTTTAATTTAACCTCAAATATAATTATAACAATATCAACAAGAATATTATAGATTGTAATGCCTACTTCAATTTAAATAATCTAAAATAATTATCATATCCAATATCTTTTAACATTGTAATGCCTAATTCAATTAAAAAAAATTATTAGAGTCCAACAACATTTAAGACATAAATCTCATTGTAAAAGAATATGTGTTGTCATATTTACTAATTAATAATTATTAAATATTGAATGTTGGGTCAATTATATTGAAATGAGCACTAGAGTTTAGGGTTTTTCAAATTTCCAAGGGTTAGGGTTGGTTCCAGCATTCCATGGATTCAACTAGAGAAGAGGGTGTGGTTCCCTCCTACAGTAGAGTTCTTTTTGAGCATCGGCAAGATCCAATCAACAGTAAATCAGTTCCAAAAGATAGCAGTCAAAGCGAGAATAATGCTTTTGAATCAATTAAAGGAAAGAAACCAGAAGAAAATCGCCAGACTCCAAATCGTGAGGCATGCGGAAAGAGGCACAAAAATCTATGAAACGCAAATTGTTGTATTCCAAAAGCTGAAGAAAACCCCAAATACAAGATTACTTCTGTAAAAATTGGGGAATATATACAGTTCATGTAGGACCATTCTGTTAAGAACCAAATATCAATATAGCATAGAAAAACCTCAAAGAAAGTACTCAACGCCTTGAAAAAGAGATAATTTCAGATAATAAGCCTCTTCGAGGGGGAAACCTCCTTCTACCCCACTTAAATGTTCAAGTACAAGATGATTCAAAATGAAAATGTCTCCTTGGTATATATAGGAGACTAGGANTGAGGGTAAGAAATCTGTTTTTAAAGTATCACTGTTCAGACTTTCTTTTGCCTCGATTACTGGTAAAGGTGAAAAATAAATTTTCCCTTTCATATACAATGTTACAATTTCTCAGATCTCGCTCTGATACCACTTAATGCAACAGATGTTAGTGAAATATGACAGATAGAGCTAAATTTAGGTATCTGTCGCTATAATTGGCAGTTCGGTTCTTTTGGCCAGACTCTTGTTAATTTGGCGGATTAAGCGCCTTTTGAGTTACTAGCACCCAACGGAAATGTTTTTACACATGATGCTAAACACCTTATAACCACACGATATGACCGTAGACTCAACGGAAAACACTTTGAAACATTTTTGTACTTACCTTCACATCTCCGCTTCCATACACCGATGGACACGTGGCCTCAGCAGAAATCACCAACCACATCGGAGTTTGAACCCTTCATTTTCCGCTGCGATCTGGACCGTCGCCTCTTTGTTGTTTGATTCCGCTCCGATCTCCACCCTTAATCCCAATACTTACAGAATGTAAATATCAGTTCAATACAGATTTGTTTCAATTCCAAGCATCATTGAAGTAATATGACAGATCAGATATGTTCCATCAATGAGAACAGAGATATTGTAATCATCCACAGATGAAATAGGGTTTCACACATATAAGAATGTCGCATAATGGATAGAAACTTTTTATTAATGAATTCTCTTTCTCTCCTCTGCAACGATTTTGTGCATTCTCTCTTCCTTTCCTGTCTCTCTCGTCCTCTCTTTACAATCGAACTTAGTTTGCTTAAATACAATTCAAACTTAGGTTTTCAGATCCACAAAGTCTGGATCAAATCCACTTAGATCCTACAATTTCTGCTTGTAATCCTAACTTCTCCTACAGCTATTACATTGTTAGGATTCGATATCCTTTGACAATTTATTCAATTTTAATTGAATACAACAAAGTAAATTTAAGAGCACCCACTCTCTTTAGTAAAATTTGGCTTTGACTCTCAACAGCCATAGATCTTCTAGAACTGTGAGCTTATGCTCCTGCATCACATGAACATGGCCATCTCTTTCGATATTTTCCTTTGAATGTCCCCCCACCATCTGTGAGAACCATACTAATAAAGGATATCGAGGGTTTTTAGCGAGTCTCAGCAAGAATATGACCTAGTAGACAACCTACTTCACCTCAACCCAACAGAAAAATCAAAACAATAAATAGTTATGAAGTATTATTGCAAAATGAGGAGGATCATGGTAACATTCCTCAAAAGGAGACTTGACAGTGGAAATATCCCACAAATTATCACGACACATCCAAAAATCCGAACATAAATGTTAAGCATCGAAATACAATTGATCTAAACTCGCCAAATCCAATGGATCGAGAGGAGGAAATCCAGAAGGATGGTCCTGAAAAAATTGATTCAGAGGATGGAGATGATATGGACCTTGATGAATTGGATCTTCAATCCATAGAAATAGGATGTGAGCGTCAAGATCCGAACTCCATCCCAGAACAACAGGTTCAACTTTTGAAGGATGCCCTAGTGCGCAGTAGGAAGAAACATAATCTAGCCTCTAAAAGTAAGTGCTCCTTTGCCTCCTCCTTAGGTGTTAAAACTCAATACTCTATTGATATCTCTATACTTTCAAAAGAGGAAAATAAAATAGGTCATGGAAGAAATAAGAAACTCCTCCAAGAGCTTGGGGAACTGCTAGTCAAATCTAGAAAAATAGTGTTGATGACCAACAAACTTCCCCCAACCCCTCCCCAAATCCCATGAAGATAGTATTAATGGACTAAATGGAACATTAGTGGCTTGAACGGAAAAAAAATCACACACTACTCAAGAACAAAATCATCAAATAACAACCCACAATTGTACTGATACAAGAAACCAAATGTCTCGGCAATTTAATCTCAACTCTAGCCCCCGGAATTTGGAAGGGCTCCAAAGTGATGGTAGTAGATGCTTAGGGTGTATTAGGGGGGTTATCAATCCTATGGAATCTAGCTAAAATTTTGATGTCATATTATTCTCAACTCAGTGCTCACTCTCAACAATATTTCAACAATTCAGTTCATTTGAATCGGGCTTTCTCGGCAATGTTTATGGTCCTCAATCCATCCCTGATAATCTCCACTTTCTAAGATCAATCCAAGAAATTAGTAATATTATTGGAAACAATCATTCGTTAATAGGAGGATATTTTAACATCATTAACTCCCTAGACAAAATGGAGGAGGAATCGAAAGGCTCGACCAAGATTCACAACAGTTCAAAGAAACCATGCAACTAAATCTAATAGGTTTAGACACGTTCAATGGACTGCACACCTGGAACAATCGGGGAGACAATGAACATAAACAGGCTTCAATCTTGACTTCATTTTGGTTTCAGAATCCCTCGTGATATCAGGATTGTACCTATGAGCCTCTATTATACCATGTGGAGGCTCAGATCATTGACCCACCAAGCTACAAATCGATCTCAAGGTAAGCCCCCCCATTCGTCCCTTTAGATTTTAATGTCTCTAGCCTGGCTACCCCACCTTCCAAGACAATATTTGTCTCTAGTGGAAAAAAGAAGACATCGAATCTATCTCTCCAATGTATATATTTCAACATAAACACATACATGTTAAGCTATGCCCCAATAAATGGAACAAAGAGGAATTTGGAAATATCTTTAAAGCTAAAAGAGAGTTGGAAGGCCAAATGAAGCAAATTCAACAATCCATGTTCCTGGAGGCCCGATTGGAGCAGCTAATAAAATAATAATCTATGCTTCAAACAAAGTTGGAAAACCATGATAGGCAAGAGGAGCTTCTTTGGAAAAATAAATTCAAATTCTTGTGGCTTAAAGAAGGTGAAAAAAACTCTAAATTATTTCACGGGTCAATGATCTAGCGACATCATCTCAATAGAATTATGTTAGTAAAATATGTCTTCTTATCACACAAGTTGTAGATTGGCAAAATCCCAAACCAAACCACAATATGACGACAACTAAGAGAACACCTACCCACTATCACCTCAAATAGGTATTCCCGTCACTTTAGAGGTGAAGTGATCACCTCAGGGGGGGGATCTCGGGTGAACCTAGGGGGAAATAAGACATAAAGTGAGATGATGAGATGAATCCCCATATAGGTCAAGTTTATAAGTGGAATAAATATTTGATGGCATGTCTCGTAAGTGGTTTAAGGTTTCCAAGTCTTTAAGTACATGCGGAAAGTGTTTGTACTTTCCCGAGACATAAGAAAATCCAACTGTACAAACTATATATTAGGTGGAAAAGAAATTTAAGATTGTTGTCCCTATTTGCAGCAGTCAACAAAAATATATATCATCAAGTAAATAGTTGTTAGAGCTTCTAAATAAATGCCAAAAGTCAATATAATGATGCAAGAGCTAAGCTAGGTATAACTAGTACAACTCAAGATTGAAAGAGAAAGACTTTAGCATAAAAGTAAGGTTTTTATGAACAAGTGTTGTGGAGATAATTTTTCATCCTTATTTCTGTAGCAAACAAGTTGTTACATCCGAAAAATCATCCACCAAAACTTGCAAATAATCCACCCAAACAGTGTGTTGGAACTAGTAGATTATAGGGGCAAATTACTAGCAAATTTTGACGGTTGAAAAGAGAGTTATTTAGAAAGTTGTTTAGAGTTTTCTACAGCCCTAATGGCTGTATATTAAATTTTTAACAGCAGCAAGAACTACTTGGATAAACAAGATGCCTGTGTGGCCTTAGCAAGCTTAGAACACATAGAAAAAATTCTAACTCAGACAATCTCAATATCTCAATGTTTTATGATTACCAATGCAATAATTTATTTCTCCAATGCATGAAGATTAGTGTATCTCTATTGGGTAAATGGAGTCTCTTTATTAAAAAATTTGTATGAGTTACTTCCTTGGGGTTTTAATCCCTTTTACTCCCCAAGGCAAACCCTAACCAACAAGGAAAACCTAGGAGGGTGCAAGCCCTTTTACTCCTCCTAGTATCCTTTGCACCAAAAATTATTTCAAACAATTACAATGGACTTGGAAGGGGTTGTATGCCCTTATACTCCCCAATAAATCATCACATTACCCTTACAACCAAGAAAAGAGAGAAATAGACATGAAATTCTTACCTAGTTGAAGCATTAACAAGATGAAACCCTAATTCACCAAGCAAATTACACCATAAAGAAAGAAACAATCCTCCAAGAGAGCTTAGCGCATCATCCATCCATCAAATAGAAAAGATAAACAATAAAAAATTAATGTAACCAAGAGAGATAAAGAGAGTTTCCCAAGTAGGGCGCAAATTGCAGCCAATGCAGTCTTCTCACAATGGGAGAGCTATGTCAAAATGAAATAGAGTTGATCTCTATTTATACAAAATGTTCTTAAACATGTTTGTCCACAAAAATTAGGGTAAGACGCAAGATAAAGGATCAACAGCCCTTATCTTTCCCCTTTACAAAAATAATATTATTTAATTCATACTTTGCACATAAGAAAAGCCTTAGAAACAAGACATCGCCCTTTTTTGGGGAAATGTTTGGAATTTTTGGTCAAGTCGTTGAGTTGGACAAGGGAACGCTAGGCCTCCAAAGTCCAATAGTCTTCAACCAAATCCTTTATTCCTATATATATGGGCATAATCCTCCAAACCGTGTCAAGTATCCTCAATCACCACCAAACCCTAGCCCTAGGGTGATGTCAAGCCCTCAGAAGGTGACGTTTTGGCCCTTTCAAGAAATTTGTTTGGCATGTAGGGGCTGGGAAAGATCCTCCAAGGTGTCCTCTAGGCCTCCAAATTCATGTAATCATCATCCATAGCATGGGCCCTTGGTGACCTATTGGGTGAATCGTACCTCAAGTTTAGGGGTGTTTCCCAAGGGGAACTCTTTCTAATTCATGTGGATGAGGTGTCATGGATGGGGGGAATAATTTTTGGCATGGGGTTCATGACATACAAGGGGTTTTAGTGTCTCATTTATGGGTGCCTTTGTATAGGGTGTGTTGCACCTTCGTTTTCAATGCAACATTTTTCCAAGCCCATTTATTTCCTTTTATTCTTTTAGGATGTTTCCAAGTTAAATCCAAGGTGGGGATTCTACCTAAGCATGAAAAACAGTGGCCACCTTGAACCTACCCTGGTCACATCATGCTTCCCCAAGTTGAAAACATGTGTGGGGCTTCTTCCTAAGAATTAAAAACAATTCCCACACATGCTCCACCTTGGTTGGAATTTAGTTATTAGTTATTTTTCATGGGTCCCATCAGTTTCTTATGAGAGACATTTCATTGTCCTCGAGATCCCTGGGCTACAAGCCTTTGGGCCTTCAGCCCCTTCATCCCATGAAATGAGGGGCAAACCCTTCTTGGGTCAGTACACATGGAAATACAAAAAGATAAGGATATGATGGGATGAAGTGTGGAAAGTGACAAGTATGGTCAGGAATGGCATGATGACTCATCAATAGGACCTCTCAGTAGTATACCTATCCCTAAGGGTGACCCACTTACTAGGGCGCAATGTCAACCACCAAAGTGAAACATGGAAAAGAACATAATGTCCAAGCAAATGTTACATACTCAAAAGCAATAATAGATGCAACAAATTCAAATGCCTGAAATATTGAAATGACACTCACCATAATACTTGGATCATACCTCATGGAAAAATACCCAATGTCTTCTGGAGGCCAGCTGATGTGGTGGATATCGTTGTGATGAACCTGGAGTTGTGGTGGTGGGGTGGGTCTCCATCTGTCCAAGTGGACACTGCTAGTCAAGTTGTCTCTCGGTACTCCATGTCTGCAACCTGAGGGCCTCAAGACAGCATCTCCTTAGTTATCCCTAAGAGTTGGGGATAACATGGCCAAGTAAATATTCTTACAAAACATGCAAACATGGAACAAGAGCTTGTGAATTTCTACAAATATCTCATTTCCGAACCCTTGCTAGACAAAAGGATAGCCATCTAAAACATTACCTGTCACATTCCCAAAATTGTCTTGCAAGAGCATAATGAGTCCCTTATGCAGCCAATTTCTTTGGAGGAAGTCAAACAAGAGGTCATGGAAATGCCTAAAGGAAAATCACTCGATCCTCTTGAAAATTTGTAAATTTCCTTCGAGCCCTTGATGCTAGCTTCTTGGCCTTGATTCCCAAATAAGAGAAAGAAAAAGATCCAATTAAGTTCAGACCCATTTCCCTCTACAATGTGGTTTACAAAATCATCACAAAATTCATGGAAAATCACTTAAAAATGCTCCTCCCCTCCCTGATCTTCCCAGAGAAAATAGGATACATCAAGGGATGTCAAATCCTTGACGACATCATTCTCACTCATGAAATGATCCACCCACTCAAATCCAAAAAATCTCTTAGATTAATCATTAAACTTGATATGTCTAAATCCTTTGACAAGCTCAGTTGGACATACATCTAGCATGTCCTCGGTGTTAGAATGTTGTGTTCGTTTAACCATAGATGATATCACAATATTGTCACCCAACCATAGGCACGCAGCCACCCCGGAGAACTGTAACCTTTGATAGATAGAATGATTTTGGAAGCATCACTAGACCCAAAAGATAAACAAGAGAGAGAGAGAGAGAGTGCACATTTCTCCTAAGGTAGTGCACCAAGAAAAAACTCTCAAACCACAGACCAATACCAGTACCCAGCTGTATTCATTGCAGTTGCACTCTTCCTCTAGACTTTCACACCACTTTCTTGAGTGTGATTGTGTTACCAAATGAGCTCAAGCGCCTTCTATTTATACTAATATGGTCAGGTGAACATGAGTGTCTTCAAGGCATGGATCCATTCAAACAATCTGGCTACATGATTTTCCTTGGTATGAGTGTGGGAGGACTTTGTCGGTGACGATTCAGCATGAAGAGCTATATCAATGGGGGATAATGGTCGGAACCCCAAGCACATCTGAAAATGGTTATGTCCAAAAGAGCTATGAAGGGATCTATTATAGATTCGATTGATTCAGTAGTGTGGAGGAACCCCCGTAGGTTAAGCAAGAATATATCTATGCTCTTCTACAATCTTGTTGATTTTCTTCTACTATATAGAAATTTATTGGGCCGAGGTTACAGTGGTTGCAGTCTCCTTATGTTCACCTTCTGACCAGATCATGAAAAAGCTAAACTTTGTGGTATGAGAGATTACTTTCTGGCACTTTTTTGTCAGGACAATAGTTGGACCTACCTCTGGTACCCTGTAGAGTTGACCCCCCAGAGTAACAATGACACTATGGGGTCAACACTTGTCAATAGCATGGTGCTTCTACATATACGACTGGCTTAACAAAACATCACAAAATTACAATGGGTCAACATCACATAGTACCTCATTTTTTAAGGCCTTGATGTCATAATACAGACGGCATTGTTGGATGACAGGGAGATCTCATCCCTCGCCAAGCCACCCAATGTTGTATGGTTGCGGTTGTGGTGTTTTTGTAGAGTTGACCCCATTGCTTGGCGACCTCTTCTGAGATGAGTTTATTTTGGCTTCCTCTATCAACATTGAAATGCAGCAGGGTCCCCTTCACCCACATTTGTGAATGGAAGAGGTGTTCCCCCTGTTAGAGTTTAAGCTATTATTAGGTTTCTTTTCAATTCACTAGATAACCATAGCATATATAGGATCACTGAGAAATACACAATCACAAGAGACACATCATTTATCCTAGGAAACCCTCATGGGGGAGAAAACCCAGCAAAAAATTCCATAATATAGATAGCCAATACAATGCCAAGAGATAAATCAAACAATACAAAAAGTACTCTCCCAAGAATGTGCCTCTCTCTCTCTTCCGTCTTCTCCAACTGCAGCTCCAAACTTGCAATATGATGAACAAGTGAGTGAGTGAAAAAATGAGGCGTTGGCCTCTCTTATTTATACAATCTGGCAGGTGTTGAACTGAGGTGTCTTTTCATTGGCAGGGCCAACTTCTCAATTTGGGTGGTTATAACCACTTTAATATATTCTGGGGGACAACTTCTCATTTAGCATATTACAATTAGGGTTTGACCAATCCGCAAAAGGGGATTTGGTCATTTACAATACCTGACATGATCAATCCACAAAAGGGGATTGATCTAATGAATAATACATCAATAGAATACTCTTTGCAGTTACAATATTTCAACACTCCCCCTTAACAAGAAGGGTATTCTACAACAACATCAGGCGAGAGAGAGGACATCATCATCAACAACATCTTGAAACACTGACTGGAGTATCTATAAATCATCGGAAGTTTTTCTCATCATCAATACCATCATTCTCAACAGAGAGTTGGAATGGTATCATCATCTACATCAACATGGATTATTATAAAAACTAATACATCATCATCATAGCACGATGTTTTTCACATCATCACAGCACAAGGTTGGCACATCATCATAGCACGAGGCTGGCACATCATCACAGCACGAGGCTAGCACATCATCACAGCACGAGGCTGGCACATAATCACAGCATGAGGCTAGAACATCATCACAACAATTAAGCTAGCACAACATCACAACAATTAAGCTGGCACATCATCACAGCAATTAAGTTGGCACATCATCACATAAATTAAGTTGGCACATCATCACAGCAATTAAGTTGGCACATCATCACAACAATTAAGCTAGCACATCATCATAGAAATTAAGCTAACACATCATCACAGCAATTAAGTTGGCACATCATCACAGCAATTAAGCTGGCACATCATCACAACAATTAAGCTGGAAACACAACACTACTCCCCCTTTCAAGGGAGGTCCTTTCGGACTATACCAAGATTATCTCGAAAGTGCTCAAACTTTACACAAGATAGAGTCTTGGTCAACACATCAGCAACCTGTTCATCCGTGCTAACATATTGGAGCTTTATGGCTCCTCTCTGCACCATGTCACAGATGTAATGATATCGGATCTCTATGTGTTTTGACTTGTCATGAAATACAGGATTCTCTATCATCTTTATGCATCTTTGGTTATCACATAGGATCATGTTTGCTTCCATATCTAGGTCTAATAGACATGTCAACAACTTCCAAAGCCATATGGATTCATAACTGGCAGAACACCCAGCAATGTATTATGCTTCCGTTGTGCTGAGAGAAATGCTTGATTTCTTCCTACTCTGCTATGACATCATGGCTGACCCCATACTGAAATAACATCCTGAGATGATCTTCCTGTCAGAGAAACTTCCAGCCCAATCTAAATCAGTGTACCCACTTAGTCTGAAGTCATGATCTCCATCATAACTGAGACCACAATCTATTGTACCCTTAAGGTACCTCATCACATGTTTTGCAGCAACTAGGTGAATATGTCTGGGTTCTACCAGAAACTGACTCAAGGTCTTCACAACAAAACAGATATATGGTCGGGTGTTCATCAGATACATCGGCGATCCAATGATCTGTCTATATAGCGTAGCATCAATCAATTCTGACGAAGTGTCGACCAGGAACTTCAACTTGGTTTCCATGGGTGTATTCATGGACTTGCACTCCAACATATCAAATCTCTTCAGGATTTCAACTGCATACTTCCCTTGGTTAAGGAAGATCCTCTCTGGACTCTGTCATACCTCAAGACCTAAGAAATAGTGCATTAGGCCACGATCTTTCATCTCAAATTCTGTAGTGAGCTTCTTCTTACATTCAGTGATGAGTTTTTCTTCTCTAGCCAAGAATAAGTCATCCACATACAGCAACAATATAACTGGATCAGCATTCATCCATATATCAGGATCCTTCTCTAAGAGATCACACATCAAATCCATATAACTGGAGAATGGATTAGGTCTCTTCACTTGTCTCGTGGTTCCTTCGGGGACACCATACTTCTCTCCATCTTGAATAATTTTCCGTGCCCAAGCTGGCTTTGTCTTGTGGGAGATCGTCATCTGGGGAGGTTCTTGAAATTATACTATGTCATGATATTCTAGAATTTCCTCATCGGGGCAAGCTATGACTTCCCTCACTGGTTTTGTAACTCTGGGAGCCACAGGTTCCTCTTCATATACTTCCTCAAGCTGGAATCTTCTTGATTTCTTGAGCGTTGCATCTTCATCAAAGGTCACATCCTTGTTGATCTCAATATGATGGTGACCTGGTATATAAAATCTGAAGGCCTTGGAGACCTCACAGTATCCAACAAATATTCCCTTATTTCCTGAAGGGTCCATCTTGTTTCTCTTCTCTTTTGGAATATGTACAAATACCAGACAGCCAAATATTTTGAGATGGCTTACTTTTGGCATATTTCCGGAGAACATCTCTTATGGGGTCTTGAACCCAAGTGCACTATGGGACAATTGGTTTTGTACATATATTGTTGTTGTTGTTGCTTCTGCCCATAAGCACATTGGAAGATCTTGATCATGGATCATGGTCTTCACTGCTTCCATTATAGTTATGTTCTTTCTTTCTTCTACACCATTTTGTTGAGGATTGTAAGGAGTGGTGAGCTCCCTCTTAATCCCGACATATTTGCAATAGTTTGCAAAATCTTTTGAGTTGTATTCTTCTCCATTATCTGACCTGAGTATCTTGATATTTATTTCAGAAAGATTCTCTATCAAGGCTTTGAATTCCTTGAATTTACTGAACACTTCATCTTTTGATTTCAAAAAATAAACCTAGGTTTTATGAGAATAGTCATCAATAAAATATACATAGTATACATACCCATTTATGGAGGATGATGGCATTGGGCCACACACATCTAAGTGAATGAGTTCTAAGACTCCTTCTTCTTTAATGTCTCTCTTCGGAAAGGGGTTCTTGATGTTCTTCCCTTGTGCACATCCATTACACACACCTTCATGGTAAACCTTGAGTTCAGGTAGACCTGTGATTGCCTTGCTTACATACAGTAATTCCTTCTTTGAATATACTTGAGGAATCAAGTGATATTTGATAGAATCTGCAATGATTTTTTTAGCCTTAATTGTGTCTATTTGGTGCTTTGCTTTATCTGCAGCATCGGCGGGTTTTGGTACCTCTTCTTTGATGAATCATGCTAATTCATTCTCTTCAAGAATGATTCCAATCCTATACTTCCAGGCACGAAATTTTTCCACACCTTCCAGCTTGTCAACAACCTTACTTCTTCCAGACATCTTTTACCTGGAGCTAGGAAAATGACCAAAAAATCAAAATGCTCAAAATTGAATTATGAACTTACCAGGAGGTGCGCTTGGATGAGGTGAGTAGCCTGGTGTGGTTAGATTTCAAAAAATACAAATTTTATCCCTTCAAACTTGATCAGCGGATTTTTGGACTGGTGCTTCTGGTTTTCTGGTACTTCTGGTACTTCTAGTACTCTGGTACTTCTGGTTTTCTGGTACCTAGTGAAAACTAGGGTTTCACTTTCCATGAGATCTAACCATTGAAAAGGTGCATTGATGATGCCAAAGTGTTCCTTGAGGAAGGGCGCACTTTTCTAGATGACTTTGGGGCTGAAATTATTCTTCAATAAAAATCCCTAATTTGCATGTACGACAACAGTGACGTTTTTCTTCTTGTTGTGAAAGATGCTCTCTTCAGCTTAGCTCTAATGCCATGTTAGAGTTTAAGCTATTATTAGGTTTCTTTTCAATTCACTAGATAACCATAGAATAGATAGGATCACTGAGAAATACACAATCACAAGAGACACATCATTTATCCTGGGAAACCCTCATGGGGGAGAAAACCCAGCAATAACTTCCTTAATATAGATAGCCAATACAATGCCAAGAGAATNGCAAAAACTTCCTTAATATAGATAGCCAATACAATGCCAAGAGATAAATCAAACAATACAGAAAGTCCTCTCCCAAGAATGTTCCTCTCTCTCTCTTCCTTCTTCTCCAACTGCAGCTCCAAACTTGTGCTCTGATGAACAAGTGAGTGAGTGAACAAATGAGGCATTGGCCTCTCTTATTTATACAATCTGGCAGGTGTTGAACTGAGGTGTCTTTTCACTGGCAAGGCCGACTTCTCAATATGGGTGGTTATAACCACTTTAATATATTATGGGGTTCAACTTCTCATTTAGCATATTACAATTAGGGTTTGACCAATCAGCAAAAGGGGATTTGGTCATTTACAATAACCGACATGATCAATCCACAAAAGGGGATTGATCTAATGAATAATAAATTAATAGAATACTCTTTGCAGTTACAATATTTCAACACCCCCTCTTCAGGATCATATGGTTCTTATGGTTGGATTGTTGTTGTCGTGATGGTAGCAGTGGGTTCTGCATCGATTATCTGTTTCCTTTTATTGTTTTCTAAATCAGATTCTATGTCAAGGTTCAGATATTTTTCTTTGAGCTCGACCAACAATGATTGTTTTGAATGAAATTCATTAGTGTTGTGCCAAGGGATTTTGTGGAAGTCACACCACTTCCTAGTGTCTTTCTTCGTCTTATCATTACCCTTATTTTCCTATGGCTTGGGCTAGTTGTTTTGAGGTTGGTTGTTATGTGAGTTAGGGATATATTTACCATACTTTGAATGTTGTGGATTTGCAGACCCAAACTCCCACTCGTTATGGTACTTAAATTTCTGCTCGATTTTGACAACAAATTGATAAGAAGCTCCCAATGATGAGATGTCCAGAAACTCCATTTCAGTTTGGATGTACCTTTGTAGAGCCCTACGGTATATCAGAACTAGATGTTGCTCAGAGTATTTGATACCCAAATTGGTGCGCAAGGTATGGAAGGTATTTGTGTTGCACATATAGTGTCATTGATGTCAAATATGTAATGTACATGGCGCATAAACAGTATGGTGCACAATATAGTACAACACATAGGTAGTGGAAGTGCATGAAAGGTAAATAGAAATGTAGAGGAACATTGGAACGTGCAAAGACGACCACAATAATGTATGAAGTGAAATCAAAGAAAAAAGAGTTGAATAACCCTTGTAGGCATCGATGAATAGTGACCCTCAGATCGAGATGAAGCTAGTGCGACGGAGTTGAATGCGACAAAATATGTGGAAGTTGCACAAAGGAGGGGATTGTGATAAAATATGTGGGGTCACATTAAGTCAGTGTGGCGAATGGCACAGTGGAATGCAACGAGATGAATGAAGAGACTGGGTGAGTATACTATAAGGCAAGTGAGACAGGATGAAGGCTTGTGGTTTGAGCCTTGGGATCTTATTATTTCCGCACAATAGGTTCTCTATAGACCAGAATGTGAGTTGTTGCATCATTCATGAGGAGAGCCTCTGATAAGACTAAGTTCTATTGTTGGAGATGAATTGGAGCTCATTTGTAGGAACATTTGGTTCATTTGATTTAGTCAAAGAATGTTCAGTTGTAACTGGATCTTGATCTGGCAAATATTTTTCCACAAAATAAGCGTCATGCCTCCACATACTTTATTTAGACAGAAGTGTAACTAATAATACTTTCATGTGTCCAAGATATGTCCATAATGTAATTGATACACATCCACATACAGGAAGGGGAACTTAGGAAAAAAAATATAAATAAGGATGTGCTTTGTTCGATTAAAAGTGTGGATGATAAAAGAAGAAAATTGACCTGTAAATGTTCAACGAAAGGGAACTCGAGACATATCAGATTGTTCTTGAATCGAAGAGAAAGATCCAGTTTTGTAAAAAATAATTAAAATGAAAACAGGGTGCAGCTAGGGTGATTTGAAGCTCACTGAGGATTGGTGTCTTCATTATCTACAACAAGTTGGTGCCTGAAAGGATTGGTGTCCTTATTCTCTGCAACAGGTTGGTTCTTGATAGGATTGGTGTCCTCATTATCTGCGACAGGTTGGTTCCTAAGAGGATTGGTGTCCTCATTATCTGCGACAGGTTGGTGCTTGAGAGGATTGGTGTCCATATATGTGGTAGGTGGGTGCCTATCAAGATGAAAAATTGTAAATTATAATTTTTTTCTTGCAAAATAACATAAATAAATATGTTTTTTGGTTTTCTCCCACATTGGGTTTCCACGTAAAAACCCTGGTGTAATGTGTTTCTTGTGTTGTGTTTTTTTTTTCTGCGTATATTGCTGATTAAATAACTTTAAATTGTTGAAAGGAAATAAAGTTGAAGAAATATAATGGAATATTGATTCACCTCCCCCCCTCTCAGTATTCTTGTAAGTTATAACAATTGGTATCAGAGTGTATGTTCCTTCAGTAACAGCCTAACAGCTGGAAGGAAGATCACACGGAAAGTATGGCAAGTCAAGATTCATTTTCTTCTTCAACTAGACCTCTTATGTTCAATGGAACAAATTTTTCATTTTGGAAAATCATAATGAATACCTACTTGATGTCTCTTGGTATGGAAGTTTGGACGATTGTGGTAGATGGTTATAAAATCCCAACTACTCTTCCAAATAATGAATCTGGTAAGAAAGATTACTACAGCAATGCAAGAGATATGAATTCCATCCAAGGAGGACTTGCATAAACAAAAAATTTCAAAGTAATGCAATTGGAATCTGCAAAGGAAATATGGGATAAATTGGTAAATCGTTATGAAGGAGACAAGAAAGTAAAGTTGGCCAAACTTCAATCTTATAGAATGCAATTTGAAATCCTAAGAATGAGTGAAAATGAAAATATTGCAGGTTTCTTTCTCAGAGTTGATGAGACTATAAACATTATAAAAAGGCTAGGTGAGAATATTCAAGAAGATATAGTGGTTCAGAAGGTACTGAGATCTCTTCCCTCAAGACTTGATACAAGGGTTTCTGCTACAGAAGAGATGCATGAACTAGATAAACTGACTATGAACATGCTCCATGGAATTCTAACTTCTTATGAGATGAGGACTAGGAAAGAACAACCATATATAAAGGATGTAGTATTCAAGGCATCAGTCAAATCTTCAACATCCCAAGATCACGATTCATCAAAACACTTCTCAGATGAAGAAGAAGTTAACTTTGTAAGCAAACTGAAGAGGGGCTCCAAAAAAACATAAATGTATGTTACCATTCAAATGCTTTCATTGTGGTAAAGTTGGTCATTTTGCATCTAAATGTACTTTCAAGTAAAACAACACCAATGAAAAAGAAAGAAAAGGCAAGGATAAACCTAGGGAGTTTCAAAAGAAAAACATTTTTTAAAATGAACATTTTTTATTCAAAAGAGGATAGCAGCATCTTTTCAAACACCGAAGAAGAAGAACATGAGTTAAATATAATTCAAGATGAACAAATTCTCATGGCTTTGGAGCAACAAAAACCTTATAAAAAAAACAGACATAGAAGAATGTGAAGTTGTAGTAGACATGGAAGGAGAACTCATTAGTGCTCTGGAGGAAATTTCCCGACTCAATAAAAATAATAGAATAAGAAAAGAAAATTTACAGTTTATAAATAAAAAGACAATGAGATCAGAAAATATATGATCATCTTAAAAATCCTGCTAGAAGAGGCCACAAGAAGGGAATAAATATTGATGAATCAGATAAAACAAAAAGAGAAAATTTGTGACAAACTAGAAGCAAAAATAGTTGTTTTAAGAAAGGATATAAAGAAACCCAAGACTCAAATGAAATTCATAAAAGGATCAAAAACTCTAGATAACATTCTTAGGAATCAGAGATCACCAAATGACAAGACAGGGCTAGGATATAAGGAAAGTCTAAAAAAATTCAAAGGTGAATCAAGCACCAACATGTCAACTAGTGAGAAACCTACAAGTTATACAAAAGCTCTCAAGGGTCAGCCTAACAAATCAAAAGATGATATGAAGAAGCAGTCATAGTTGGATCAACCCAACTATGCAAACAAATATGAAGCAAGGAAGCAACAGGTGCCTGAATCTTATCAAGCTCACAAACAAAGAATGATTCCTACAAGTAAATTTTTCATTCCAAGGAATCCAAATTTTTTCTATGGATATTGTTTCTCTTGTGACAACTTTGGACATAAGGCTATGAGTTGTAGGAATTTTAGACATAACAGAAATGTAGGAATGAGAATCCCTAAACCTCGAATGGTTGTGTATCAAAATTCCTTCTCCCCTCTACTAAATGACCTTGAATGCCACATATGCAATAATTTTGGACACAAGGAAAGTGAATGGAGAATCAATATGTTTCCTATCAAATAAGAAGATTTTACCAAGGTTTGTCGAAAGAAAAAAAAAAAAGAAAAAAAAATTGTGGACTAGCTCTATATGCCAAAAATCAAGAAAATCAATGGTATATTGATAGTGGTTGCTCCAAGCACATGACAGGAGACAAGAGTATGTTTGAATTCCTAACTGAAGAAAAATGTGGTAATGTTACTTGTGGAAACAATGCTCCATCTAGAATTAGAGGAAAATGAACTATTGTACTAGATGAGGATAAGAAGGGAAATACCAAAGAACAAAATGTGTTGTATGTAGATTGTCTAAAACATAACTTGTTAAGTGTAAGTTAAATGTTTGACCAAGGACACAATGTTCTCTTCCATTCAAAAGGTTTTAAAGTAATGGATGTGAATACAGGGAAGACTGTTGTAAAAGAAGTCAGAACTTCAAGGAATGTGTATGTTCTAGAAGAAGGAAAAGAAAAAGATTGCATTGGTAAAATTGATGAGAGTTGGCTTTAGCACAAAAGACTAGGTCATCTTAGCTTTAATCATCTTTTTAAGATAGGAAGAAAAGATGTTGTGAGAGATATTCCTAAAATTTCCAAACTTCAGAATATTGTATGTAAGTCATGTCAGTTTGGAAAGCAGTCAAGAGTTCAATTCAAGGTAAGAGAACACTCCACCACTCGACCTCTTGATATAATTCATATAGATCTATGTTTCCCTACTATTAAACAATCACCTTGAAGTGAAAGATATTTCATTTTTTTAATTGATGACTATACCATAATGACTTGGGTTGGATTGTTGAAGCATAAATTTGAGGTTTTTGAAAAAATTAAAATATTCAGAGCACAGGTAGAAAATGAAATGGATTTAAAAATAAAGTGTTTAAGATCAGACAGAGGAGGAGAATTCACTTCTAATGAATTCAATAGTTACTTTGAAAATCATGGGATCAAGAGACAATTTTCTATTGCCAGAACCCCTTAGCAGAATGGAGTAGTAGAAAGGATGAACATAACAGTTCAAGAAATGGAATAGGCATGATTGATGAATCTGAAGTACCTAAAACATTTTGGGGAGAATTTGTTCACATTATTAATAAAGAGCACATAAGAGTAAACAGTGGTAAAACCCTTATCATCTATGGCATGGCAGACCAGCATAAATAGAGCACTTCAAAAAATTTGGAAGCAAACGCTACATTAAAAGAAATGAAGATTACTTAGGTAAGTTTGAATCTAGAGTTGATGAAGGTATCATGTTAGGATACTCCTCCAGAAGTAAAGGATACAAGTGCTACAACAAAAGGCTCCATAAGATAATTGAGAGCATAGATATAAAGGTAGATAAGGGACCACTTCATTCAGTGAGACATCAACACCATAATGATCAATACGATGAACCAATCAACAATGTGTTACAAGATGATGGAATGGACGAGCAAAAAGAAAAAGATTATTCAAAAGGAGAGGAGAGGATGGAAACATCATAGCGAAAGACCCCATCAAGGTATGTTCAAAAACATCATCCAAAGAGCCAAATTCTTGGAAACAAGGAAGCAGGTGTACAAACTAGAAGAAAACTAATAGATACATCTTGTTCTACAAACTTTGCACCACTATCCGTGAGTTAACCAAAAACAATTATGCAAGCAAGTCACGATGAACATTGGGTCAAATCCATGAATTAATAACTAGACCAAATAGATAAAAATAAGACTTGGGATATTGTCCCAAGACCAAATGAGAAGAATGTAATTGGAACTAAATGGGTATACAGAAACAAGTTAAATGAATATGGACAGATAGTAAAAAACAAGGCCAAATTGGTATGCAAAGGGTATGCTCAAGTCGAAGGAGCGGACTTTGAAGAAACGTTTTCCCCTGTTGCAAGAACTAAAGCTATCATGATGTTTTTGGCTTTTGCATGCTACAGAAAATTGCAAGTCTACTAGATGGATGTAAAATCAACATTTTTGAATGGTGACCTTCATGAAGAAGTTTATGTGGAGTGACCAAAAGGTTTTCTACTAACTGACAAAAAGGATTATGTATGTCGATTAAAGAAAGACCTATATGGGCTAAAACAGGCTCCAAGAGCTTAGTATTACAGACTCGACAAGTATTTTCACTAGCAAGGTTTTAAAAAGGGAACAACCAAAAAAAACTTATACATCAAGGTTGAAGGTAATGACCTATTAATTATTGTAGTATATGTTGATAATATTATTTTTGGCAGTAACATTGAACTAATGAGTAAGAAGTTTGCAGTTGCAATGAAACAAGAGTTTTAGATGTCCATGTTAGGAGAACTCTCTTTCTTTCTTGGGCTATAGATTCATCAATCAGAAAGAGGAATTTTCATTTCTCAAAGTAAATATCTCAAGGAAATATTGAAGAATTTTGGCATGGAAAACTGTGCACCAATGAGCACTCTTATGACCATCAGTTGAAAAATTAGAAAGGATGATGATGCTCCAAAAATAGATCAAACCATGTACAGGTCTATGATAGAAAGATTACTCTATCTCAGAGCTTCAAGGCCTGACATCATACAAGCAGTTGGTTTGGTAGGCATATTTCAAGAAAATCCTAAGGAAACCCATGGTCTTGCAGTTAAAATAATATTTAGATACTTACAAGGCACTGTTGATTATGGCTTGTGGTATCCAAAATATACAAACCTCATTCTCAAAGCTTATATTGATTCATACTTAGTAGAAAGTATTGATGATAGAAAAAGCACTAGTGGAGGCGCATTTTTCCTTGGCAGATGTTTAGTTTCCTGGCTCAATAAGAAACAAACTTCCACTTATCTCTCTATAATTGAAGTCGAATATATAGCCACATCCTGTTGTACTCAAGTGGTGTGGATTAAACATAATCTTGAGGATATTCAAGTTCCCTATGATCAACCTGTCTCCATCACATGTAACAATACCAGTGATATTAATCTCTCTAAAATCCTTGTTCAACACTCTAAGACTAAGCATATACCAATAAAATATTATTTTCTCAGAGAAGAATTTCAGGATCAGGTGGTCAAATTAGAGTATGCTTCTTCCAAAGAGTAGATTGCAAATATGTTTTCCAAGCCATTACCTAGAGAACCCTTTGAGTATCTCGGACAGAAGTTGGGAGTGATCTCGTATTCCCTTCTTCAATAAGAACATGGCTCACTACTTTTAAAAATGCCCCATTTGTTGCAATATCAAGGAGAAGTTTTATTTTGTGTATATGTACAAAATTGAAGTTTGTTATGGATCTCGGTGGTATTTTGTTTAAGGATGGTTCTATGCGTGTAAAGAGGCCTGGAGGAGAGAATGTTCCAATTCCTTCTTTTTCATTGTTGTCAAAGGGGGAGAATACAATAAAGGCTATTGATCTGGAAGTTGTGCACATTGAAAGGTGGAGAAACTTGTTTGATCTGGAAATTGTGCACATTGAAAAGGGGAGCAACTTGTTTGATCTAGCAATTGTGCACATTAAAAGGGGGAGCATCTTGCAGTTGCGCACATAGAAAGGGAATAGAATAGCATAAAGGCCATTTTTTTGGCAGTCACCTTTCATAATAGAGAAGAAGGCTCTTTTGCTTGCCATCAATGACAAAGAGGGAGTTTTTTGTGCATATGTTGTCATTGATGTCAAATATGTAATGTGCATGGCACAAAAACAATATGGTACACAAGACAATATGGCACTCATGTAGTGGAAGTGCGTGAAAGGTAAATAGAAATACAGAGGAAGGTTGGAAGGAGAAAATACAACCACAAGATTGTATGAAGTTAAATTGAAGAAAACAGAGTTGAATAACCCTTGCAGGCGTCGATGAAAAGTGACCCTCGGATCAAGACGAAGCCAGTGCAACGAAGTGGATTGTGATGGAATATGTGGAAGTTGCACAAAGGAGGGCACTGCGACGAAATATGTGGGGGGGCCTTAAGCCAGCGGGATGAATGCCATAGTGGAATGCGACGAGATGAACGAAGAGACTGGGTGACCGCAATGCAAGGAAAGTGCAACAGGATGAAGACTTGTGGCTTGAGCCTTGGGCTCTTATTCTATCTGTGTAGTAGGTGCTCTATAGACCAGAATGTGAGTTGTTGCATCATTCATGAGAATATTCTCTGATAAGACTAAGTTATGTTTCTAGAGATGAAATGGAGCTCATTCATAGGAAGATTTGGTTCGTTTGATTTAGTCAAAGAATTTCTATCTCTAACTATATCTTGATTTGGTCAAGATTTGTCCACAATATAACTGTCACGTGTCCACATACTTTATTTAGACAAAAGTGTAACTGAAAAGACTTTGATCTGGTCAAGATATGTCCACAATGTAACTGATATGCATCCACATACAGGAAGGGGAACTTAGGAAAAAATTATAGATAAGGATACGCTATGTTCGATTAAAATCGTGGATGATAAAAGAAGAAAAAGGACCTATAACTATTCAACGAAATGAAACTGGAGACATGTCAGATTGTTCTTGAATTGAAGAGAAAGATCCAATTCTGTAAAAACAAAATAAACTAAATCCAGGGTCGAAAGGTGGAGCTAGGGTGAGTTGAATCTCACTGAGGATTGGTGTCCTCATTATATGCGACAAGTTGGGGCCTCAAAGGATTGGTGTCCTCATTATCTGCAGCATGGTTGGTGCCTGAGAGGATTGGTGTCCTCATTATCTGCAACAGGTTGGTGCCTTAGAGGATTGGTGTCCTTATTTACAACAGGTGGGTGCCTATCAAGCTGAAAAAATCTAAATTGTAAGTTGGTGCTTGCATAAGAACATAAAGAGAGGTATTTTGTGGTTTTCTCTCGCATTGGGTTTCCACATAAAAATCCTGGTGTTATGTGTTTCATGTGTTATATTTATTTTTTATGCGTATATTGTTGATTAAATAACTTTAAATTGTTGAAAGGAAAGCAATTTGGTGAAATTTGATAGAATACTTATTCACCCCCTATTGGACAAGCATTTTTTGATATAACTTTGGGAAGAATCTAAGTAGGAAGGAATCGTGCAGAAGGAAGGTTTCGCGTAGAATATCGAAAGGGCATAGAAGGACGTGAAGGATGGAGATGGCGCAAAGATGAAATGATAAAGCAAGCGAGCGAGAAAAAGAAGCACAAACGATGATAGTGTGACTTTCCATAAATAGAAGGACAATAGAAAAGTTGTATAAAGAACAAGAAGTAGAATATGGAAAATAGCCAGTTAGCTGAAGTTGGCTATGCCATGCATTGCAATGGGTTATTTTGGGATAGATAAGAATAGAACTTGAAACCCTAGATTTTGGGGTATAAATATGTAATGGGATTGGGATTAGAGAGAGAGAGAGATAGATATATAGAGGGAGATATAGATATCTGCATATGTAAGCGTGAGAGTGTGCACATGAAAGATAATTAAGGTTATGGAAGAATCATGAATGTAATAGTCAAAAAGAAGATGAATAAAGAAGGAGTTTAGAAAGGATATTGTGTCTTGTGTTGTTAGTTGTCTTTAACCATTCATGAATGATGATGTACTTCACAAAATGAATTTATTCTATGACTTGGTTATGCTGGAATGTTCATGTATGGATGTGATAGTTTATTTAAATATCAAGAACATACATAAGTTAAGATCATGAAGAATGATTCATGCATCAGCCTACCTTTCCCTTACTGCTACAAAAACCTGGTTCTTCAGCCCCAATAGATACCTCGAGTAAGACTTCATCTGTGCAAGTAGGTGATGCCAAAAGGTCCGGTATCTTGAGGGTTGTGTTGGTCATGGTCAACCTGAACCCTAGGTCTGATAACTTCTACACAGACAAAAATAAGCAAACAAATGGTTCTCTTGTCAGAACCGAGAATTTGAGACTAAGGGAATTTTTGGAGGCCAACTAAGAAATAAATCATTGAATGGTTGGAACGAAAAGAATGAGATTTTTTGCGATAAGATAACATGAACCCTCAGATGAGTGATGAGAAATGGATGCAAAACTATGTGTTCACAGATCAACATGAAATTTTCTTTGGTGAAATCCCATAAATTCTAACCGAGTGGCTAGAAAAGTTAGTAGAGAAGACAGGAAGGTTTAGTGTTGTAGCACCAAAGAATTGGACTCTGGAATTGGAAAGACAGTTAAATTTGGTAAGTAACCCAACTACTCGAGCAATTTATTTTTGGTTGGATAGTATACTAGGTGGTTATGTTAAAGAATTTTCCGTAGATTGCATTCAGTCATATAGTGTTGCAGAAAGGAAATTTTCAAAGGCCCACATGGGAGGTTCTAGAAATCATTGAATACATGGATAAAGATGCTACTATGTGAAAAGCATGTGATGATAATGAAGTCCGACAACTAAACGGGCTTTGTACACATAGGGGAGTTGGAGGATAACATAAGGATCGACTGAGGAAAGGGAGGAAGCCATGAAAGAGGAAGGAAGGGACTGAGGATGCAAGAAGGTAGTACACTGGAGGAAGACTACAAATCTGGAGAGTTGCACGGAGGAAGAAGGTATAAAAGGAAAAATATTGGGGCTGGGAGAAAAGAACCGCACAGTGAGCTAGAAGTATGGGAACCTTGCACACAATTCTGAATTGTAGAGACACCATATATAGGAGGAGAATAAGAGGGGTTCCAGTCCATTCTAGTAATAGAAGAGATATTAAGTCCTACTCAAACAAAATCCTTCATTGAATCCACGACCCCATGTGTGTCACCACAATCAAAAATAGCATTTGAATACTTATCAAAAGCCATCGTAGTTAGCCAAGGAGGATAGAACAATACCGGTCGAAATAGTGGGAGTAGTGCACAGAATCAAAATCAGAGTGTACCAACATCACCAAGAGGAGGGAATACACAGACCAACATGACGGGGATAGATAATACTCTTAGACTTCCTGAATTCAAGGGAGTGGGATCATAGGACCCAAAACAACACTTGTTTGACAGCAAGACAATTTGGGACGCTAAAAATATACAGAACGAAGAAGTGAAGATTGTGCAGTTAGAGACAACATTTAGGGGTCGTGCGCTAGTATGGTATATGAAGTTACATTGTATTACACCTACCAAAAAGTCTAGGACTTTAGAAGAAATAAATCAAGTGTTATTAAAGGAGTTCAAAAAGCCGAAGTCAGAATCGTAGCATATTATTGAACTGAAAGAGATCAATCAGTTGCAAACAGATTCAGTATGGTATTACGATCAGTTCTTTAAGGATGTAATGGGGAGACTGAATTTCCAGATTCCAGATCAGTAGCATCAAGAGTGGTTCATTGCAGGATTACTACCCTGCATTCGTAGACCACTAATTAACAAAAGGTTGTGTCACATCCCAAGGAACTGGAAATCGCAATGAAATTAGAATTGTCGTCGACAAGAGACAGTGGGGGAATGGTGCAATTTCAGACACAGTTAGCCGCATAAAAAATTCAAGTGGATGATCTTACCAAATGAAGGGAAAAATGAGAACAAATTTGGTGTACCAAGTGCAGGACGGAGGGCCACCACAAGGATGAATACCTATCTTTTGCACAGTACTTGGCAGTAGGAGCATCGAATCCACTTCCCAGGGGAGGATTCTACAGGATATGTAAGAAATGGGGACATCATCCCACTGAGTCTCCATTACTCCAGAAATACCAGAGTACTCTGAAGAACTTGTTTTTCATTTTTTGCAAATCAGTAGGACATGAAGAAAATGATTGTCATGCGTTCAACCTACTAAGGGAGTGCACATTGGATATATATCGGATCGAGGAAGATAATACTGGCATGGATGGGAGTGGTGCACAGTATAACTGTCAGAGAGGTTTCAATCAGGGGAACATAGAAAATTTTGGCAGGCTACGGTAGAGGGAATTTTGGTCGCAGAAGACGAGGATCGATTATCTGTTATAACTGTAATCAACTAGGACACTTGGCCCGAGATTGCCATAACCCGTTAACCACGTTCAGATATTGCAGAGCACTGGATCACACAATGGAGGACTGTCCCTAACTAGTTGAAAAATGGCAGGCTAGAGGAAACCCAAATCAGAATCTGCATCAGAATCAAAATGTGAAAATGATATCAATTGAAAAACATAGTGAAGAAAAAAAATCTCAATCGTTACACGTGGAGGATCTTGCATAGGCATTGATATAGAAACTCAAAGAAATCAAACAGAGCAGTGGGTAAGGAAGTCAGCGGGGCCTATGCCAGCATTCAACCCACAACAGGAAAAAGAGACATATCAGAGCACACGAAAGGAAATACTTGAACCACATGGGGAAGCATCCACATCATCACTACCTTATCTAGAAGACCCAACGATACCTAAAAATTCAAGTGCGCAAGTAAGTACACTAACTAAATTCTTAAAAATATGTGTAGAATTGATGAGAGATAGAATTGCGCTTAGTATATTATACGAAATGATTGATCATTGCACAAAATCAAGGGACACCCCTGTCACACAGCAAATGGTAAACCAAGTACTACGCAGGAAGAGAACCAATGGGGAATTCAAGTTTAATCCGTAGATTGGGGAATATGATGTGGATAATGTTATCCTAGACTTAGGATCATATGTCAATGTACTATCTAAGCAGCCATGGGAGATGATGGGTGAACCTGAATTAATATGGTCCCATGTCCAGTTAAGGCTTGTGAATCAACATAATATAGTCTCGATAGGGCGACTAACGGGGGTGCCTGTAGAAATCGATGGGTTGTGCAGCATGGCCTATTTTGAAGTAATTGAGATTGTAGAAAATAGTCAACCATATCCAACTTTAATGGGACTAGAATGGGCGGTTGATAACCAGGAAATTATGAACTTGAAAAGAAGGAAGATGATCTTTGAGGTCGACGATCTAAAGTTTATTGCACCCTTGGACCCATTAGAAGGGAAGAGATATACAGAGTCAGTAAGAGAGAACAACATGGACAATTTATATAATTTGATTGCACGCATGGAGGATTATGTCAACCGACAACATATGGTGCGCTCAGTTAGAGAAGTTGTAGTTTGTGTGCATCAGATTCAGAGGTTGGTCTAGAGAATTGGAAGTAGAGGATGCATGAAGTATCAACTAGAAGATGTGCACATATAAACTGATCTTTGCGTTGGATTGGCACAGAAATATATGACCCACCTAGGTACGATGGCCTAACTGATATTAATGCTTTTATAAAATCATTTGACTTATAGGTACCTGAACAATAGAGGTTGTTATCACTATATGTCATCTTAAAAGCAACTCCATCTAGATGGTGGGCCGCACACAGAAAGAGTATTAAGGACTGGGCATAGTGTAGTAGAATCATGTAAATACGCTTTGGACCTAAAGAAGAAGTAAGTGTGCAGAAATACACAGGAGAAAGTGACTCGACGGATCATGTGGAAAATTGTAGGGTTGTATGGCGATCAATATCGGAAACCAAATGGTTGCACCAACTCATACACATGTTGGATACAATCCCAAGGAACTCGTATTTAGAATTGGAGAAGCACGGAGAGATAGCAACATGGGAAGGATTGGTCTAGAGATTCAAAGTCACATTCACATTTCAACATGAATCTCCTTCCATATAGGAATCCTTATAGGCCATCCGAGCAAAGATCTTCTCGAAGGTAGAATCAGTGGAAGAAGAACCCCTAGGCAGTGTGCACACAGCCAAATTAACAGTCCAAAAACTATTGGAATGATATAATGTCACGAAGGAGGAATACAATGAAGGGGACCCCAGGAATGTCCAGGTACCAGAGACAGAAGGAACACATGTAGTAGTAGGCCAAAGATGGTATCTATCGCATACACACAACCAATAAAAACAAAGCAAGTCAACATTGGGACAACGAAGAACCCTAAGTTTGTGCACATAGGAGACTATTGGAACGATGAGACAATTGAGAAGGTGGCAAACTTATTATAAGAATTTCAGGACTTATTTCCCACTACATTTTCAGAGATGAAGGGGATATCAAGCGACTTAGGGGAGATGAAGATTCCACTAAAACCTGGAGCTAAGAAAATACGACAAAGACTGTACATGTTGAAATCAAGGTATAAGGCGACGTTTAAGGATGAACTAGACATAATGCTCGATGCCGGCATCATTGAATCAGTCAAAGAATCTGAATGGATTATTCCTATGGTGGTACAAGACAAGAACATTGGAGGATTAGGATCTGCGTCATTTTAAGGAAGCTCAATGACGCATGCTTACATGACCCGTTCCCAACACCATTCACTCATGAAGTACTGGAGAACGTAGGAGGTCAAGAAGTGTATTCATGTACTAATGGATTCTATGGGTACCATCAGATAAAAATCACGTAGGAGGAAATACATAAAACAACATTTGCGACAGAATGTGGCAGTTATCAATACACGGTGATGCCATTTGGATTAAAGAATGCCCCTGCAGTGTTTTCTAGAGTGGTTGTGGCCGCATTCAAAGAGTTTATCCATAAATTGCTGGAAGTGTACTTAGACAATTGGAAGGTATTCAGTCTACTACAGGATCATATCGAAGTTATTATGCTCATGTTAGATCGATGAAAACAGTGTCATATTTCATTGAACTTAAAGAAATGCATCTTTCTAGCACCATTTGGAATTCTACTAGGACATATCGTATGCAAGCAAGGATTGTTGGTTGACCCAACCAAGATTGTCGTTATTCTGGAATTAGCATCGTCAACCTCAGTCAAAAATCTAAGAGCAACTTTGGGCCATACAAGTTATTACAGGAAGTTTATTCAAGGCTATGTGTGTAGATTACAACACCCATGGAAAAGTTGTTAAAGAAAAAAGTCGAGTTCCAATGGAATGAGGATTTCTGGAATGGGTTGGACACACTGAAGCAGAGATTGGTCACTGCACCCATTTTAGTATTCCCAGATTGGAACAAAGAGTTTCATGTCCATGTTGATGCATCATCCATTGTGTTGGGCGCAATACTGTCATTACCAAGTGAAGGTGCAATTGATCATCTGATTGCATTCGCGAGTAGGAAACTGTCTATATATGAGAAAAATTATACAACTACCAAACGGCAAGGCATGGCCAATGTCTATGCACTCCATAATTTCGGACACTACCTACTTGGGTATCACTTCAAGATGTACACAGACCATTCTACATTAAAATACTTAGTCAATAAGCTTGTCTTAGGAATCAAAATATGCAGATGGTTGTTACTATTTTAGGAATATGTTTTTGCGGTCATTGTAAAACACAAGAAACTGAATGTTGGACCATATCTTGTCTTATGGATATTGACAGGAGAGGATGCAGGTAATTTAGATGATAATTTCCTAGATGCACATTTATTCACAGTCAGGATGGCGGATGATTATTTCACGGACATTGTGGAGTTTCTACATACAGGTGTGGCTCCCTCCGACATGAAGGTGGAACAGAAGAAACAATTGGTAGTCAATGCAACAGACTACCAACTAATTGTAGGGAACCTGTATAGGTTAGGGGAAGATGGAATCTTGAGGCGTTGCATACTAGAACATGAAAGAACAACCATTTTAGAGGACACACAGGGTGGGATTGTTGGAGGACATTACATAGGGAAAGCAATGGCACAAAAGATTTTATGTGCAGGGATTTGGTGGCCTACACTATTCAAGGACACGAAGGAGTATTTTCAGTCTTGCGACGTATGCTAAAGAGTGGGTAAACCATCTCGACACGATGAAATTCCCTTAAATCCACAAGTTACATTGCAAGCATTTGATAAGTGGGCTATTGATTTTGTGGGTCCCATCAACCCACAAGCAATGAGATCAAGAGAAAGGTACATCATCATTGCGACCGAGTATTTAACCAGGTGGGAAGAAGCAACACATGTTACCGATTGCACTGCAGATACTACTGCGCATTTTCTATTTGAGAATGTAGTCACTAGGTTTGGATGTCCACGCATATTACTTAGTGACCAAGGTACGCACTTTATTAACCAAACCATTGCTACATTAACTAAGGAATTGCATATTCATCATCATAAAATTACACCATATCACCCTCAGGCTAATGGAACAGTAGAATCTTTCAATAAAATTGTGGAGAATGCTTTGACCAAGATTTGCAATGTTGGAAGAGACGATTGGAACTTACGCATCCTTGTGATAATATGGGCATACAAAAGTACAAGTAAGAAGATGACAGAGAAGACACCATTCCTGGTCTATGGACAGGAAGCATTAATTCCAATGGAGTCCATTGTACCTAGTCTATGCATTACAACCATCACTAAGATTTCGGATGCAGGTGCAAGAGAGGAGATATTGGCGCAGTTAGTCCAGCTTGAGGAGGATAGGTTTTTGGTCGGATTCCATCAACAGGTGCAGAAAGCTAGAGAAAAGGCATGGCATGATAGACATATTAATACCAAGAAATTCCAAGTCGATGGCTTGGTACTGCTCTATGGTAGTAAGTATCTACAACACCCAGGGAATTTTCCCATGCATTGGTTAGGGTTGTATGTGATCCGGCAGATAACAGAGACAGATGTTGTGTGGTTGGGAACCTTGGATAGACAGATCTTGGATGGAATGGTGAATGGAAGTCAGCTGAAGCTCTATAGAGACAGTCGATATTTTGCGCAATGACCTGTGCAGTGCAGAAACCCTTGTATTATAGTAGATGTACCATAGTAGCACGAAAAACAAGAAAACCCACATAAAAGTAGAAAAAGGGAAAAACCATAAAACGTTAGTGATAGGAGAAAAGAAAAGAAAAGATTAAGCATAATCCCAAGGTATCAAAACTTGCACAGTTGAACTGATCATCTTACACGAAGTGAACACTATGTCAAGTTCAACGAGAAGATAGGGACAGGCTCACCTGCGAAGAGCAACACATTATTGCACATGGCGGTATGAAAATACCATTACATAAAGTCAGGCACGAAAAAGACAGATGGATGGTCAGTTTGACAGGTCATGATAATGTCGTATAAGCATTTACTCAGACAAGCCGTCAAAAATCCCAGTCGATCGACGGTATGCGGGAGAAATCACCCGAAGGATTTGGTAAATAAGATGCAATAATAACACAACTCATCAACTCTGATGGTGAAGGGGATGAGTTAGTTAAAACATGAAACCAAAACAACATAAGAAGATCGTAAGTGGAACTCAATTTTTTCATATCACTTTGAACAAATAGGAGAGACCCAACAAGAATAGAGTCGATCTTCAACTCGTCGAGCAGGAATTTTAGACTAATGGGGATAGATCCGCCAGGAATACCACCACCCTCCCCAGGGATAAGTAGGGAAGTAAATATGGTGAACAAACCTACCAACCCGAAGTTTATGGACCAGGACATTAACAAATCACAGCCAATGTTGGAGCTGGTTGGGGACCCATACTCAGGTGTTGAGAACATACCAAAAGAAGGGACTCACAACATTTCTTGTGTAAAATTACACGAGGACTAGACTAGAGTCAATATCCGCTTCGAGGATTATGAATGCTTCATGAATGTAAAAGAGAAAGAAACAGATTAGGATTCCACTAAAAGCGAGGTTGCCCAGAAATTGACCTTGTATATGACGCCCCAACTAAACTAGAAGATGTGGCCAAAATATGTAGGTGGAAAGGAGGAGGTTGTCGGTCTCAAGCAAATTACTGACGGAAAATATGCTTAAAGGAAGAGGAGGCTTACCACCTATTGTGCCTCCGAGAAGCAATGTTGGCCCCCTCGGCAACACGCCTCCTGATGTCGTCATCCAGATTGAAGCTTCCATTAGGAGGGAAGAGGCCTTCAAGAGGGAAAAGGAGGACCCTTTGAGGCGTATTGCGATGAAACATAAAGAAACCAAAGGAACAAGACCGGATAAGCAGTCAGAAACACGGTACAGTAAAAAAAACCATCATTGTCACAAAGGTAGAAATAGTTAAGGCTACAGCGCAACAGTTCATTACAGCATGGAAGAACAGGAACAGGCCTGAGTGGCTCGGGACGAGCCATAGGTGAGTGTTGGGGGCCTATTGGACAGGCAGTTTTGGATACAATTTTTGGAAGAATCTAAGTATGAAGGAATCGCATAGAAGGAAGGATTCACGTAGAAGATCGAAAGGACGCGAAGGATGGAGATAGCACAAAGATGAAATAATAAAGAAAGAGAGCGAGAAAAGGAAGTGAAAACGATAATAGTGCGACTTTCCAAAAATAGAAGGACAACAAAAAATCTATATAAAGAACAAGAAGCAGAAGAAGGAAAATAGCCAATTAACTGAAGTTGGCTATGCCATGCATTGTAATGGGTTATTTTGGGATTAGATAAGAATATAACTTGAAACCCTAGATTTTGGGGTATAAATATGTAATGAGATTGGGATATAGAGAGATATATATAGATATAGAGAGAGGGAGATATAGAGATCTATGTATGTAAGTGTGAGAGTGTGTGCATGAAATAGAATTAAGGTTATGGAAGAATCATGAATGTAATAGTCAAAAAGAATATGAATAAAGAAGGAGTTTAGAAAGGATATTGTGTCTTGTGTTCTTACTTGTCTTTATGCATTCATGAATGATGATATACTTCACAGAATGAATTTAGTCTATGAATTGGTTATGTTGGAATGTTCATGTATGGTTGTGATAGTTTAGGTAAATATCAAGAACATACATAGGTTAAGATCAGGAAGAATGATTCACGCATCAGCCTCCCTTTCCCTTACTGCTACGGAAACCTGTTTCTTGCAGCCCCAAAAGATACCTCGGAAGAGACTTCATCTGCGCAAGTAGGTGATGCCAAAAGGGCCAGTTTCTTGAGGGTTTTGTTGGTCACGGTCAACCCAAACCCTGGGTCTGATAACCCCTACGCAGACAAGAAGCATCCAACACCCCCCTCTCAGTATTCATGTAAGTTATAACAATTTGTGAACTTTGGCATGGTTTGGTTCCTCTATTGACACAATGTGGTCCATCACATGTACTGGTCGTCAGAGTTTCCAATAGGGTAATATTATTCCTTGATGGCATCCACAAAAAAATCCCAAGTGGGTTCGGCCTCAAACATTCTAGACTCCTCTGTGGAAATTTTCTCACAGTAAGTTTCCCACCAATATTTTAACATGGGGGAAAACCTTGAGGGGCACAAAGGTGATATTTTCTCTATCAAAAAAACTATGGACAAAGAAATAAACTTCTAGCATATTTAACCACTTTTCCAAAGAATTCACATCTTTCTGACCTTCAAACAAAGGAATATCAAAATAAACTTGTACCTTGAAAGGGGCGGCGCTTCCAAATTGGTTGCTTGATGAAGACGTGGTTGCTACTATCAGCAGTTGTCAAAGAATTTGGGAAAAAATCTCCATCATTTCGTCCCTTTGTCGCGTGAGGGATTCCTCAAGAAACATATTGATAGGATCTCCTACTCCCTCATCTCTCTTTTCTTATACCATAGGAGGTTTTTTGGGCTAGTTTTCCTCGAGAGAAACTAGCTCGAGACCCAACTCTCTATACCCTGACATCGTTAGGGACATGCACTAAGAAACAACAAGGAACAACCTGCCCTGATCCCACTGATCCAGATTATTTTGAGAACGAAATGAAGACAGGAATATAATAAGGAAATACACAAAGATATTGCAAGAGACACAGAGATATAGTAATACACAATTTATATTAATGAAAGAAGTGTACAAAAACTGTAAAAATACAGAGTGAATGAACTCGCTAGAATGGTGGAAACTTATCTCTTAGAAGAGATGTGACGGCTATGATCATTCGAAAGAAGATGGTGCGTGTACAATGAGGCTCCAAAGGCCTTTTAAACATAAATCATAAATGAAAAAACCCTGAACATCCAAAACCCTAACCCCGAAAGATGAAATGCCAAAAGGTTTGTGGGCCCCAATGGGGGTAGTTTATACGTCAACTTCCCGAGGGCATAAATTTTTCATATGATATCTGTTTGGGGCACATGAGAGCTCGTTGGAAAGGTCTAACCGATAAGTACACACTTTGATTGGGCACAGGCCAAAGTTTGTCTCTATCGCTTAGGCCCCCAATTGTCAAAAAAATGTCGTTTAGGGCCTCAAAACGACCCCGGAGTTTAGGACCTAAAAAACTGTAGAAAAACTACCAAGGTGGAAAACTGTATTTTGAGCCAGTGGAATAGGTGGGTGGCCATTGATATGCACCTAGATCATCCACCTTCACCCCTTCTCATGGCATCCGAAAAGGAGACCTTATTTCTCGTTTCCTTTTTATCTTAATAGTTGAGGGTCTAGGAAGAGCCCTCAAAGAAACTGTAGCAAGTAACAAAATCAAGGGACTCAAATTCCTAGGGTATCACCTTCATGTATCTCATAAATAATTTTTTTATGACACTATTTTCATGCGTGTTCCTACTATTCGAGAAGCCAAATCCATCAAGAAGGTTCTCTCTAACTTCATGAACACCTCGGGTACTTCCATCAATCAAGAAAAATCTCAATCATTTTTCTTTAACAATTCTCTCAAAATCCAGGTCTATATTTCCAGGATTCTTGGTTTCTAGTGGAGCTCCCTTCCATCCAAATACTCAGTTACATCCCTTGTTGCAAATTCCATCCGCAACTCCTCTTGGGAGGATCTCCTCTCCAGAATGGACTGCAAACTTGTCAATTGGTCATTCAACTCACCCAACACCCCACGATGCCTCGTCTTACTCAAGTCAGCTCTGCAAGCAATGATTATTTATCTCTTCTTTGCTCTTGTAGCTCCAAAATTCATTCTAAAAGTTGTACGCAACCTTCAAAGAACATTCTTGTGGGGAGGGCCTCGCAAAAAAATAAAGTGAGCTCTTGTAGCCTGGGATAAACTCTATCAACCCAAACTCTCGAGAGGCTTAGGACTCATAGATCCTAAAGTTCTTAGTAAAATTCTTGGAGCCAAGGCTTGGTGGAGATGGATCAAAATCAAGGGTAATATTTGAAGTTGAATCTGGCATAAGAAATATTTCCCCAACACTGAACCTCGGGATCTCATTCACCTAGAAGGCAATATTTTAGGGTCCTTGATCTGGAAATTTTCTTGGAATAAAAAACATCTTATTCATCAACACTACTTTTGGGAGGTCGGGGATGGGTTTCACTCCCTGTTCTGGGACAATGCCTAGCAACAACACCCTTCTTTTCGAGCTTGAGAAGATTTCCAATCACTAAGATTCAACGTGCTCAACCGAGGAAAAAAAATGGCTTCAACGGTATTTCCTTCCTCCAAAATCAGAAGATGAATGGAGATCATGGATTCCCAAAGATCAACGACACCCTCTCTCGCCAGATCTCAACTAGGATAGATTTTGGAAGGAACTATCAAACAGGGAAATCAAGATCCAAGATGGGTAGGATAATCTTTGTTGGGGGTATCATCCAGCAGGGTGTTTCAACCTCCAGGAAACTTATCACTTAGCAGCGGTCCATCGGGATCAACCTCCTCATAACCTTTGGATCAAAATCTGGCAGCAAAACTTATGGCCAAAATTATCCTTCCTCCTTTATATGTTGTCCCATGGAAAAATCCTAACCTAGAATAATATGTCTCGGTGTGGATTTCTTGGCCCAACCTTCTGTCCCCTTTTCTTCTAGGAAGGAGAATCCATGGAGCACCTTCTAAATGTATTCTCCATATCTTCTACCTTATGGGATCAAGTATCCATAACCTTCTAGACCTTGGATCGTAATAAGATAAGCTTATTTGAAAACATTAAAAATTGGAGGACAACTTCCTTCGCCAACGCTATGCTCAATCAAGCTTGGGAGCTCCTCCCTAGGATTTTTCTATGGGAAATATGGAAGGAGAAGAACCACAAGATATTCCAAAATCTGCATATGGGAACTAATTCATTATGGGGGGGAATTGAATGTAGCATTTACGAAATGACTCTCAGCACCCCGTGGATAGATTAGGATTGGCAGTATTCTACCCAAGAAGAAATCATCCTCAATAAAATTGATCTAAATCACCCCCCTTATTCCTTCTATTCTCAAATTTTAGCTCCTCTTGTCAACTCTTTGGCCCTGTGGGATCTACCGCCCCTCCCCGCATTGGCTTCCTCAAACTCAACTTCGACAAAGATTCCAAAGGAAACCCTAGGCCTACCGGCCTGGGAGGTGTATTTCACAATGACATGGGGAAGCTCCTCTGGCTCTATGCAAATTATATTGGTTTTGACAACAAAAACACTGTAGAGTTGCAGGCCCTTGAAAGAGGTCTTAACATTGCTATTCGTGAGGGATTTCATAAACTTGTAGTATCAGGGGACCTCCAAAACATCATATGCATGCTAAACAAGGCTCTCCCATCAGTAAGGTCTCCCTCGGCTAGAAACTAGAAGGAATTATAGAACACTTTCAATCTCTCCTCTCCAAGATTGAAGTAATAATACCTTCCCATGTCAAGCACTCGGCCAACAAAGTTGGTCATAGACTGGTCAATGAAGGAATCCTTAGAGAAAAATAGTCATTGGACTCTATATGGGATCCCTATACTTGATCAACCCTCCATGAAGAATGTTCAACTCTAGCTCGAGCTAATCTTACTCCCATAGATCATATGATAGGGACGTGAAATGACATGGGGGTTTCACTTTGAAGAGTATGCACACATTTCCTACCCACAACCCTCCCTGAAACACCTAGCGCTCCACCCTCATAAAATTTCGAGCATGCCTTCACCATTGATCATTGACCTTTTTTCATGAGCATACTCCCCTCGATGTTTATTTCCACTATCCTTCCCTAGATTTTCTAGTTCTAGACAAATTCATCGCCAATTATGGCAATGAACAACATTATCATTGATTTTTTATGGATCTAGCATGTCTTCGTTCTCTCCTAGATTTTTAATCGACCTCCGGTCGAATCCACGATCTTGTACTTCTCTATCTCTTGACTCTTTGATGGCTCCCTTCGTTCTCCCTGTTGTTTTCTAGTTCTCCCTTCATACCCATTTTCCTTTCTGGTATGTCATCATGGCAAGAGGGGGCTCTCATCATCGCTCACATGGTAGGCGAGGAAGGTCTATGATCTTCATAGCACAATTGGAATCCAAGGACTCAACAACAAATTACTAGGCTCACACACCCCCCGAAATACAAGAGGAGCTCGACTTGGTTGAGGCATATGTAATTGTTTTAAGGCATTTCATTGAGGATGAGGTCGTCAACAAGGATATATGTTCCTAGATCACAAACCCAGGGTCCTCTCATGTCAGAGAATCTAAACACTACAAGACGATAGACTTATATTGGCACATGAAAACACTCACGAGAAATGTGTTGGTTGAATGCAATGAGGCTCATCAAGAGATTCTTCTTCAACTTGGCGTTGTGCAGCTTCAAATCAAACTCATGGACTATAAATCAATTTTATCGTTGAGAATGTTGCAGGCATGGACTTCACCAAGTTCGCCTTTCCTCAACCCCAGGTTCCCGTTGTTGACGATCATGCTCCACTGGTTTAACTTTTCTTTTGTTAACTATTGGTTTTTTTTTTCTGTCTAGTTTCAAAGGCAATGAGGCTTTAGCCCCTCCTCATCCTAGCTATCAGTATGTTAACCATACTCTTCTCAGGATTTACTATCATGCCCTTGGGTTTTGGCATTCTATGATATGTGGTTTAAGGTTTTACCCGCTCCTGAAGACCATATGGACAGACAAGATGTTTCTTTGTTGTTGGTTTAGCTTCCTAAGTGGTAGACCAACAACATAGATATTGTACAGTTTCTCTTTCAAGTTGATATAAAATAGTGTGGATAGATTTTTTAAAAAATATTAAATATTTAATAGAAAAACATATAATATTTATCTTTTTAACACCATAAACAAATATATAATTACAAAGGCTTATTTTGATGAGATGGTACCCTCCTCCCTTGTGAGGCCTTAGTTGGGTATGAATATCACCATCCTCCCTTACCCTTGGTTGATGTGATAGCATCTTCCCTGCTCCCTTTATTATTGAGATCGCAATCTTTCATCACTCTAGCACTAAGATACTACTAACACTATCCTTGATCATTCTCCTTCTCATACTAAAATCATTGACAATTTGATCATATCCCATCCTCCCTCTTGTACTAACATTGTCAACAATTTAGGTATCTTGTATCATGCATTTCACATATCACGCATTTTCACTCTAGTACTAAGATCACCACCTCTTCAACTATCATGTGTTGTGGGCCTTCTTTGCCTCATGATTGTTATGGTGGGTTTTCTTTTCCTTGTGGTTGTTATTTATGGGATATCCATAATAATGTTCTTTTGTTAACCTCACTCTAGTACTAAGAAAATAGTAAGATCACCATCCTATATCATCCTCACTCTCATACTAATGTCATTGACAATTTGATCCTATCTCATCCTCTCTTTCATACTAACATTGTTGGTAATTTTAATGTCAACTATCATGCATTTCACATATCACACATTTCACTCTAGTACTAAGAACA
>SNQJ01S0022565.1:66832-103406 GCA_010110895.2 Picea sitchensis
TTCTATAAAAAATAAAATGCAACGGTGTTCCATTTACCCCATTTGTGAGTGGAAGAGGTGCTCACCTTCCTTGGGATCCTTTGGTTCCTATAGCTAGATGTTAGAAATGATGATCCAATTTTCCTTATCCATGGTCTTCGTTGGCATTGACACTGAATCAGAGTCCTGATCATTTTTAGCTTGTCCAATAAACATCGTCTAGCACAATATTAATCATTCTTGTGCCATGGGAATTTATGGGTGTTTCCTATGTACTTCTTTGATTTTCCCTTCTTCTTCTTTACGTGTGTATTTGATTGGTTGTCTTGAGGTTGGTTATCTTTTCTTTGTCCTTTGTTTAGAGAGTTAGGGATGCATGTACCCTTATTTTGTTGTTGTTGATTTCCATACCCAAAATCCATTTTACCATTATCTCAATTTTTTTCTTCAATCTTGACAACATAACTATAAATTACTTCGAGTGAAGAGATGTAAAAAAACTACATTTTTTTGGGATGTATCTGTGTAGGTCAATGTGATATTTGTGAACCATGTGCTGCTTAGAATCCTTCATACCTAGTTTTGATGGAAATGTATGGAAGATGTTGGTGCACCCTACATAGTTGGGTATTTACCTTGAAACAAGGTTGTCCATCTTGTGTACAATTTGGAATAGATTCCAACATGATACTAATCCTTGAGGGAATTGACAAAATCCCCCCAAGTGATTTTATGTCATATGCTCCAAAATCATCTTTGAAATTTTTCTTGAAGTGAGAATCTTGCTAATGTTTGACATGGGTAAGGACTTTAGGAGTGCAAAGGTAATATTTTCACTGTTGGAAAAATTATGAATAGAGGAATATCCCTCTAGTTGGTTTGACCATCTCTCCAAAGCTTTTGCATATATTTTCCCTTCAAACATAGGGATATCAAAATTAACTTATACCTTGAAGGGTGATATTTCTTTGAAAGCAATGCTAGATTAATATGTGTCTATTGTGGGGAGTTGTTGAAGGATCTAGATGAAATGATCCATCATCTCCTTTGTTGCTCAAAGGTTTCATGGAGAAACAACTTATATAGGATCTAATGCCTGGTGATATTTCATTTCATTTTCCATGAGACATTGCTTGGATCGACGAGGAAGATTGTTTGAAGGTCTACTTAACTCAAGACCCAACTTCTTGTACCATGACCTTTTGGGGGACATACACAAAAAAATAACAAAGAACATATTGCTTTGATACATTGGTCCATGTTGGGCTAAGAATGAAACACAAGACAACAATAATACATAAGAAAACACAAAGACAATAAAAACCATATTTTATTACTCAAAGGATGGTGGAGAACATTGTAAATATATAAGGATAGAATGGTGGTAGCTAATAGAAACCCATGGTCCCTTGTCAAGCAATCCAAGGTGTTGGGAAATGGTTTGCAGGTTGTTCTTTATGTCGTCCATCTCTTGAAAGCGCTTCTTGAGCTGGCCAAGGTCCCCTAGGGTCTGTTTGATCTTAGAGACATCGTTAGATAGTTGCGTTACCTTAGTGTCCCACTTGTCCTCAGTCTAAGAATGGGTGGAAGGGGCCATTGTGGAAGCTTAGGGAGAGTGCTACCACAATGATTATCACGAGATAAGAAGTCTGATGGGATAGGTTCCAAATAAGGGTGACGGGAAGGAGACCGGGTCCACAAAAAGGCTTAAAAATGATAGGGATCACTGTGATCAGGGAGAGGAAGCTAATGTGATAGGTCACAAACAAGGGAGTAAGGGGATCGGGTCCACAAAAATGATTAAAAATGATAGGTATCATTGCAATCAAGGAGAAAAGAGGAATCCAATGGGACAAGTCTCAGATAAGGGTGTTGTCAGTCCCTATACGTTTTTTTTTACTCATGTGGAGTTAGAATGTCCAATGTCGAGTGTTAGAATGTCCAAATTCTTAACAGGACGAAAGATGTAGGATTTTCAAAACCATAATGCAGTAGGCTAAGTTGTGCGATAATGAATCTTGTCTATTCTCTTTTTGTGAGGTTCTTTTTTTGTGTTGTGTCTTTCCCAAGGTTTATGGTTTGTTTTAGGGTACCTATAGACAAGGGTTTACCCTATGCTACATCTCTTTGATATACATGCAGGGCCGACATTAGTACTCGACCCAATATCTTAGGGCACCAACTAAGGAGGCTTGACCTACCCTTATCTGTACTACCCGATTACCCAGGTACTAGAGAGTATCTTCCCAAGTGCTATTCTCGGTGACACTATAATAGTGAGATGATAGATCGATTGAGCTAGGCGGGTTCCAGGAGGCCTAGGGAAAGTCTGTGCATAGGTGATGTATGATGCGCTACCACTCGAAGGGGTACCAACAGGGTTACAAGGGCGTCCAACAGATGTGTGCTTAAATACCACTTGTATTTCTTGCGTGTATTTTTCCCCAACCRTGGATTTGTGCGATGAACGACAGATCTCTGTGGTTTATTAACGCTAGAAAACATYGCTACCCTAGAAAACATTGCTACCCTAGAAAAAAAAWTTCAGCCACACTTCCTGCCGAGGAAAGTGATCTGATACCACTTGTGATATACATGAAACARTTAAAAKAACAAGCAAATATACAAGTAACATGGASATCAAATATAGAGCAGACATATAAAGCATAAATATAAAATTGATATCACAAAAAKATTAGTTCACTTGCCTCTTYGAGGGGGCAACCTCCAAATGAGTAGAGCTCTCTTAAAATAATCCTCAACAACTTACAATGGRAATATGCATTCTTTAAATACAGTTCACAACCAAAAATACTATGGGCCAATACCACAGGCCAATACCATKGGTTATCCATAACTACTTCCACTGACCATCCTTAACTACTTGTGGTCCCGATAAAAATGAGGGTTGACCACTTATTACAATGACAACTAACTAATGACTAACTACGGGGAGTTAGGGATGGAGCCTAACACAACAACTATGTTAACCATGTTGTCCTAGAGTTATACCTATGGCCCTGACTTGGACATTGCACAATAAATTAGGCTAACAATGATATTATTTTGCAAAACATTACAAATACAAATTATCACATGAAACCACACTCGCCAAAGTATTCTTACTTGATACCAACTTGATAGTTGGCTATCTATCCAACTGACCCCATCCCCATGTCGTCATTTGAGCCTTGACCTTGCTATTTGGTATCCTCTTCTTTCACCTTGGTTGCTTCATATAAGAATGCACTAATGGGAATGTTGGGAAGGGGAATTGAGGATTGCGAGGTTCCTTCAGAAAAACACAAAACTCCTATATTTTTTGATACCATATTATGCAAAGAATCAAAATTTACTTCCAAAACTTCCCTTACTTATCCTTAATAGTGATATTATGATAGTTATTTTTTGTTATTTTTTTTCCACACAAAAAGGTGTAATTCTATTCATCCGAAGAGAACTAAATTACGTTCTGTAGGTGCATTGAGCATGACCCAATCATGGGTAGAAATTTCCCAAAGGGACAAAAAAATTGGCTGGAAATCCCTAAAGAAATAAACACGATCTGGGAAGAAACCCCAAATAGGTCGGAAAAATCGGGTCAAGAGAGCCCGTCACCGAAATAACCCCAAAAATGCAGTCCCAACAAACCCTTGTGGTCGGATGTACTAGGTCATAGTGGTATGAAAACCCTCACATCATCAGAACCAGATAATATCAACGTCGAAAGAGACCTCGACCAACAATAGAAAGACTAGAAGATGCACGCCCTCACAAAGGACCTCAAAGTGCCAGACTACAACATCGCACGCCCAAGACAAGACCTCAAAGCTCTGGCACAACCCCCACCAAATAGAATGAAAAAAACATCGATAGCCACCAATAGGAGTCTGATTTGAGCATACATCAAACTGTGAACAAACCAAAGAAACTAGAGAGAGGAACCACAATCCAAGAGCGGAATAAAAACAAAAGAACCAAGCACTAGGTCCCAATCCCAGATCCACGCACCCACGAAGGATGAACCACAAGCATAATAAACTGCAGAAAGAAACCCCTAGAGACCAGAGCCGAGAGCTGGCACACAGTATATCGCTAAAGAGAACCCAAAAGCGTGACATACCAGGTCTGAGAGGCATTCAATCCTCTCAAGAATAAGAGAGGGACCATAAACTCCAAACCCTGGCCGATAAAAGTCTGAGACACGTCACTCAAACTTTGAAACTAGTAGTGTGAAACCCATGAAATACATCAAACCCTAACAAAGACCCTGATACCAGAGAGGGAGGTTGGATGGAGATACCACATACGCCAGCATGAGAGTAGAGGAAGCCCCTCTGTGAAATACACAAATTTGAGAGAACACTAGGGGGCACCCTCACAGGTGCACCCACAACGAAACTACAACCCTAAAACAAAGGTTGCGATAACTGAAACAACATTACCACCCAAAGGAAGGATAGATCAGGGCAAAAAGACCCGAATTGAGCAAAACAAGAGGTCCAAAGCACAGACATTGTATCACCAGGAGAAACTGCAGCCTTTAACGACGAACCACCGCCTCCTTCCAAACAGTAGCCCGATCCACGTACGAAGATCAATCGACGGGAAGATAGGAAACCTCCCCTCAGGAAAAAACCAAGAAAGATAGACTCCGAATCAGGGGAAAAATGCCGAGGAGAAGATGGCTTCAGGGAAAAAGAGGACGCTGGGAAAATCCGCGCATGACCTCAGAAGAGAAAGGAAAAACGAGGGGTTTGTGACCAGGGAAACCCTCGCCGCAGACCCCGATCGAACCGCCCCCCTTATTTTTTGTTATTGATATTGTAATTCATCATCCAACATGCCAACCTTGCCATAGCTAGTGTAAGTGATGAAATCATTTGGTTGCCTTAGTTGAAGTAAGTCTCTTTAATATTTACGCTGAACATTTAGGTACGTGAGAAGATAAAAATTAACATTTATACAACCACAAGACTTAAAACCAATACAACAATATATTTATTTAGAACTCAACATGTTACTTGTAAAAATTAATTTTAGATGGAGAAAATAACACTTCTCTTAACCATTCAAACTAAAACCTAATACATGCAACTCCTTTATTCGTTTCATAAAACCCTAATAGGGGTTTATCTAAACCCCTTGAGTTTACTTTTTTACATATACATGTCAGTGAATCATATGCTAAGAAATACGTCGGATGAATACACATATTTGATTTGCAGCTCCAAACTCTCGCGAAACTTCTCTTTAATCAATCAGCGGGGATAGCTCAGTTGGGAGAGCGTCAGACTGAAGATCTGAAGGTCGCGTGTTCGATCCACGCTCACCGCATTTCTTTGGACTAATTTTCACCGCATTTCTTTGGACTAATTTTCAGACGTGGATTACTTTTTCACCTGAAGTATCGAACTTCATTTTCCATTAAACGCTTCCACTCCAGTCAACTTCAAATTTCATTTTCCATTTACGCTTAACGCCTCCACTCCAAGATGTATGGCAGGAATGCACAGCATTGTATTGACTGGCCGAATAGAGCAATAGCAGTCAGGGATCTGTGGCGTAATGGTAACCTGACAGCTCCTATGTTATAATTCTATTATGTTTTTTTTCTGTAAATATGTCATCCTGTTTCTTTTTCTATAAAGAGATCTGTAAAGACAATAAATTTAAGTGGTTTATTTCGTCTTTCTTTTGATAATATCAGTGTCATATTGGCAAATCTATAGAGAGGGCAGGTTTGTTTTATCTTTCTTCACCATAGTTATGAAGTTCGAATTTGAATTCAGATTRGATAAAAAAAGGTGGGGGGAAATTTTTCGATTCTAAAAAAATTGCCAAAATTCTTTTCTCTCCAAGCGATTCTTTTACTGCTKTTCATCACGAGAATATTTTCTCATTTTTCCTGAGTTTCCATTTTCCATGTGTCGTCCTTTCATTGGAATGGGATTACATTCAAGCGAAACATTGAAAAGCTGGCATTCTGTCCTCTTGGAAGCAATTTCAAGCAATGCATTCCACAGAGGCTTATTCCTTGTCCCAGAAATGTGTCTTTATATCCCTGCAGGATTTCAGTGAAATGTGCAAGCACAGTAGGTTCTGTTCTATTAAGCACAGTCTGTTCTGTTCTATTAGGGAAAAAATTGTGAAATACCATTTATGATCACATAGATTACATATATTTTAATATTAGGTAGTCCGATATTTTTAGAAAAGAAAAAACCTAAACATACAAGTTTGTGTTTTTTAGGGTATATTTTTCCTCTCCAAAGAGAAATATATTTGAGTATCATCATTAAAGAAGCATCAAACAAGGCTTTGTAAGTAACATTAAAGATTATCCTTCCTCTAACATGGTACAAAACACAAAGAAAAGCAAGTGAGATTAATTATTAAAATAGTTTTAAATATGTAATAATCATTATTAAAAAATCATCAAACAAGGGTTTGTAAGTAGTTTCAAACCTATGATGTGCTGGAACATCTGGCTGGAGCGAAATAGAGCCTTATTTGAGATAGAAACCCAGCTATTGAATCGGTTGCCTACAAGTTTGGTGGCTCTTTTAATAAAACTTCAGTTTTTAAGAAGGAGCCACTGCCTAGAAACTTTCACTCTATTCCTTTGACAGGTGCAACTGTGGGCTTTTTTGATGGAGCCCCGCTAGCAAATGGTACAAACAGTGGGGTAGCGGTGTGATTAAACTTAATGATACTTCCTCCATTACTTGGACTTGTAACTGTGGCCCTGGCACAAACAACAAACACAAGGGCATAATTCCTAGGAGTATGGGTAACTCTCCATCTGGTCTCAAGACTTCACATTTATAATTTACAGGTTCTTGAAGACTCTAGAATTGTTATTGACTGGTGCAACAACAGAGGGAAGCTACAGGTAATTGTTCTAAACTGCTGGAAGGACCGATTTAGAGAGCTATTCCAATATTTCAACAAGCTCAGTTTTAACCATATCTATCGAGAACTGAATATGGAGGCTGATAAGCAATCAAAAAAGGCACTCAAGTTACCTGAAGGTAAGATATACTATTCTCTTTGGGAAGAGGGTAATGAAGGGCCTACCTTGGCTATAAATATATGAATTGTTATAGAGCAACCTTTCTTGGTGTTTTGAGCTTTTTGGTAATTATTTTGTATAAGGGCAAAGTCTTGTATTAGAGGATAAGACTGCCTATGCACTAAAGATGAGAGTATTGCAGGAGGTTTTTTTGTGAGACAGAGTATGTCTGATTTTCTTGTTGGCTGAGTAGGAGGGTAGATCAAAGCTCTGGAAACTTTGGATATGATCAGTGTTTTGTAAACAATTATATATTTTATATATAATGAGAAATTTTTCAGTTGGAAAAAAAAAGTAGTTTCAAACACTAAACTCAACTGCATTATTAGGAGCATCGATCCATTTTAAACTTGATTTATAAGTATGTAGAGGGATCAAATTTTTTAAGATGTAATTTTTTTGATTATTACCCTTCAAGAAATTTGGTGACTCTTAGAGATTGATAGATGCAAGTTTAAGATGGAGGTTTAATTTTTCAGATATTGTCATGTGTAACATATATATGCATATAGTTATTTATTTATTTATTTATTTTTTTAAATCATATAACATAACATTAAGTAACAACATCTTCTCCATATTAATTTATAAAGCAATCATTGCTCTCAAAACAACTAATAAACACTGCATCTAAACATTACATAATACATTTTACATAATATTAACTGCATTAATCTCTTCCTCTGCAATCTTATCCTAGCATTCTTTGAAATAGAACAAAATCCATTCTCACAATCCAGCAACAGTAAAAGAATTATCCTTCATCAAATACCCTACCAATTATGTCTTTGAATGCATTTTTCAATCATGCAGCTAATAAGAATCTAGTAAATCTGACCTTTTGCCACTCTTAAAATACTCATTATAATTATCTAAGACTACTGAGAAAGTAATATCTTATTTGCTTATTAGATTGTGTTGAAACTGAGAAAGTAATATCTTCTGAATCTTGTGCATAAATACTAAAAACTGCAGATGAAGATGCATACTGGCTAAAGTCACTTAAATATCATGAACAGTTGGGGATGTAGCTCAAACGGTTGAGCGCTGAGGTACGGGGTTCGATACCCCGCATCCCCAAGTCCAATTTTCCGATTCCAGTGTGTCTCACCTTGACATTTACATTTCTTCAAAATCGAAATGTCTGAGGATGAGGATGGATACTGGCTAAAAAAAACCACTTAAATAGAATAAACAATTGGGGATGCCTTAAAAGGAGGATTAGTCTGTACATTTACTCCAAATGTTTCTCCTGAGTTTATTTCTCTTTTTCTCGTTTAACCTTATGATAACGTTTAAAGGTTATTTCTTATGTAAATGTTTTTGGATATTTGTAAAGATTATTTTTATTGAATTGTTATGTATAGAAAAAAAGGTTGTATGGCAACACAGTCCCTATCAACTTAGTTGGGAAATATATGTTGAACAATGAAACTTAATATAACTAAATGCATAAGTAATAAATATTTTTTGTCAAAGATAATAATAATAGATAATATATTAGATAATAAATATAATAATGCATAATAATAAATACATAGTACAACTTTTTATATTTAGATGTGGTGATTGGTGAAATTTATTGATTATGTAATTAATTCTACATATTGAAAGAAGTGAAGGGAGCAATAACACTTCAATTCTATCAACCAGTTAAAAATGAAAAACACAAATATTTTTATTATATCCAAAAATATATATTTGTTTTCCTATGTTAAACATTACATTGCATACACAAATTTATAATAAAAGGCAAATTAATGTCACATCAAAAACAAACTCAAATATATTTTATCTTATGTATGGAATATTAATTTTTTTTGGTTTGCAATCAAACACATTACTTTTTAATTAAATAATTTTTAATTTTGATTTAATTAATTTGTAATGATGATTTAGTTTTAAGAATAATTTATTATTATTTAGTTTTAAGGATTAATTTAATTTTCACTTGATTTAGTTTTAAAAATATCTATGATTTAGTTTTAAGAATATCTATGTAAAAGAGATAATAAATCATAGGTTCAAATTTAATTATGGTTAATGTTTACTCTTTATTTAAATATTATAAAAAAGAAGAAAGATCACATGATATTTTATTAGGAAAAAAACTATATGATAATCTCTTGCTTAAGAATATCTATGTAAAAGAGATAATAAATCATAGGTTCAAATTTAATTATGATTAATGTTTACTCTTTATTTAAATATTATAAAAAAGAAGAAAGATCACATGATATTTTATTAGGAAAAAAATTATATGATAATCTCTTGCTTAGAACATCTTTAAAAGTTAATAATTTTTAATAATAAATTTAAACATCATTCAAACTTATCCATTACCAATATTCTGTTCTAAATACATTCTTGATACATTTTTATTATTCCATAATAATAATTATATGTTTATATACATATCTATATAAAACTCAAGATCCTAAATAAACACAGTTTTACAACTAACTAACTTAGATATTTCAACTATGTTATATATAACCAAAGCAAAATTTACATTGCAATCAATTTTACAACTTCCTTAAATATTTCAACTAAGATTATATATAACCAAAACAAAATTTACATTGCAATATTTTAACACTAAGTTATACCATTGTACGATGAGGAAGAATTGTTAATTCATCTCTTTTAGGTTCAAAGTCCATCTCTAAGGTAAGGCCTTGAACCATGTCTGAGTGTGCATTGGATATGAAATGTTTTCCATAGAGAAGGATAACATTTTTAATACAAACACATTTTATGACTTAACCTATGGTTTTATGGCTTAATTCTTAGATTTTATTCTTAATTCATGTTTTTTTTCCCTCAAAAGTATTCATGTGAAATAAAATAATTTTCATATAACAGGGAGAAGAAATAGAAATGTTACAAATGGTTTTGTGTCTTAAATCATAGTTGGAGGGCTGAACTCTTAGCATTTACCTCTAATCTATATTTTTTAGACTTGAAAATTTATTAATGTTGGATAAAAATCTCAATCATGGGTTATGTTATTATAGTCAATAGTAAGACTTGTAATTATTATAAACATCTTATAGAAATGACAACAAAAAAAAGAGAGTCTACAATGGAAATCACAAGGCAAAGAGGGCCCACAAGGCATGACAGTAGAAGTGTTGGTGATCTTAGTACCAAATTGAAGGACGATGGTCATCTTAGTATTAAGGGTATTGTAGTGCGGGAGGATGTCCATCTTAATACTAGAGTGAGAGCCCAATAGTGAGAAGATTATTATGGGTGTCACATAGATAACGACCACAAGCTGAAGAGAGCCCACCATAACAATCACAAGGAAACGTTAGGCTCTACAAGGCATGACAATATATGTGTCAGTGATCTTAGTACTATAGTGAGGGAGGGAAATGATATTCGTACCAAAGGTACAATAGGGAGGGAGGATGATAATCTTAGTAACAAAGTGAGGGCAAAAAAGGAGGATTATTATGGACATCACATAAACAATAACCACAAGGCAAATAAGACCCATCATAACTACCACAAGGAAAAGAGGTCCCATAAGGAATGACATCATAAGTGATGGTGTTCTTAGTACTAGAGTGAAATGTGTGATATGTGAAATGCATGATAGTTGACATTAAAATTACCAACAATGTTAGTATGAAAGAGAGGATGAGATAGGATCAAATTGTCAATGACATTAGTATGAGAGTGAGGATGATATAGGATGGTGATCTTACTATTTTCTTAGTACTAGAGTGAGGTTAACAAAAGAACATTATTATGGATATCCCATAAATAACAACCACAAGGAAAAGAAAACCCACCATAACAATCATGAGGCAAAGAAGGCCCACAACACATGATAGTTGAAGAGGTGGTGATCTTAGTACTAGAGTGAAAATGCGTGATATGTGAAATGCATGATACAAGATACCTAAATTGTTGACAATGTTAGTACAAGAGGGAGGATGGGATATGATCAAATTGTCAATGATTTTAGTATGAGAAGGAGAATGATCAAGGATAGTGTTAGTAGTATCTTAGTGCTAGAGTGATGAAAGATTGCGATCTCAATAATAAAGGGAGCAGGGAAGATGCTATCACATCAACCAAGGGTAAGGGAGGATGGTGATATTCATACCCAACTAAGGCCTCACAAGGGAGGAGGGTACCATCTCATCAAAATAAGCCTTTGTAATTATATATTTGTTTATGGTGTTAAAAAGATAAATATTATATGTTTTTCTATTAAATATTTAATATTTTTTAAAAAATCTATCCACACTATTTTATATCAACTTGAAAGAGAAACTGTACAATATCTATGTTGTTGGTCTACCACTTAGGAAGCTAAACCAACAACAAAGAAACATCTTGTCTGTCCATATGGTCTTCAGGAGCGGGTAAAACCTTAAACCACATATCATAGAATGCCAAAACCCAAGGGCATGATAGTAAATCCTGAGAAGAGTATGGTTAACATACTGATAGCTAGGATGAGGAGGGGCTAAAGCCTCATTGCCTTTGAAACTAGACAGAAAAAAAAAACCAATAGTTAACAAAAGAAAAGTTAAACCAGTGGAGCATGATCGTCAACAACGGGAACCTGGGGTTGAGGAAAGGCGAACTTGGTGAAGTCCATGCCTGCAACATTCTCAACGATAAAATTGATTTATAGTCCATGAGTTTGATTTGAAGCTGCACAACGCCAAGTTGAAGAAGAATCTCTTGATGAGCCTCATTGCATTCAACCAACACATTTCTCGTGAGTGTTTTCATGTGCCAATATAAGTCTATCGTCTTGTAGTGNTGTTCTTAGTACTAGAGTGAAATGTGTGATATGTGAAATGCATGATAGTTGACATTAAAATTACCAACAATGTTAGTATGAAAGAGAGGATGAGATAGGATCAAATTGTCAATGACATTAGTATGAGAGTGAGGATGATATAGGATGGTGATCTTACTATTTTCTTAGTACTAGAGTGAGGTTAACAAAAGAACATTATTATGGATATCCCATAAATAACAACCACAAGGAAAAGAAAACCCACCATAACAATCATGAGGCAAAGAAGGCCCACAACACATGATAGTTGAAGAGGTGGTGATCTTAGTACTAGAGTGAAAATGCGTGATATGTGAAATGCATGATACAAGATACCTAAATTGTTGACAATGTTAGTACAAGAGGGAGGATGGGATATGATCAAATTGTCAATGATTTTAGTATGAGAAGGAGAATGATCAAGGATAGTGTTAGTAGTATCTTAGTGCTAGAGTGATGAAAGATTGCGATCTCAATAATAAAGGGAGCAGGGAAGATGCTATCACATCAACCAAGGGTAAGGGAGGATGGTGATATTCATACCCAACTAAGGCCTCACAAGGGAGGAGGGTACCATCTCATCAAAATAAGCCTTTGTAATTATATATTTGTTTATGGTGTTAAAAAGATAAATATTATATGTTTTTCTATTAAATATTTAATATTTTTTAAAAAATCTATCCACACTATTTTATATCAACTTGAAAGAGAAACTGTACAATATCTATGTTGTTGGTCTACCACTTAGGAAGCTAAACCAACAACAAAGAAACATCTTGTCTGTCCATATGGTCTTCAGGAGCGGGTAAAACCTTAAACCACATATCATAGAATGCCAAAACCCAAGGGCATGATAGTAAATCCTGAGAAGAGTATGGTTAACATACTGATAGCTAGGATGAGGAGGGGCTAAAGCCTCATTGCCTTTGAAACTAGACAGAAAAAAAAAACCAATAGTTAACAAAAGAAAAGTTAAACCAGTGGAGCATGATCGTCAACAACGGGAACCTGGGGTTGAGGAAAGGCGAACTTGGTGAAGTCCATGCCTGCAACATTCTCAACGATAAAATTGATTTATAGTCCATGAGTTTGATTTGAAGCTGCACAACGCCAAGTTGAAGAAGAATCTCTTGATGAGCCTCATTGCATTCAACCAACACATTTCTCGTGAGTGTTTTCATGTGCCAATATAAGTCTATCGTCTTGTAGTGGTTGGATTCTCTTACATGAGAGGACCCTGGGTTTGTGATCTAGGAACATATATCTTCTTTGACGACCTCATCCTCAATGAAATGCCTTAAAACAATTACATATGCCTCAACCAAGTCGAGCTCCGCTTGTATTTCGGGGGGTGTGTGAGCATGGTAATATGTTGTTGAGTCCTCGACTTCCAATTGTGCTCTGAAGATCGTAGACCTTCCTTGCCTACCATGTGAGCGATGATGAGATCCCCCTCTTGCCATGATGACATACTAGAAAGGAAAATGGGTATGAAGGGAGAACTAGAAAATAATAGGGAGAACGAAGGGAGCCATCAAAGAGTCAAGAGATAGAGAAGTACAAGATCGTGGATTCAACTGGAGGTCGATTAAAAATCTAGGAGAGAACGAAGACATGCTAGATCCATAGAAATTCAATGATAACGTTGTTCACTGCCATAATTGGCGATGAATTTGTCTAGAACTAGAAAATCTAGGGAAGGATAGGAGAAATAAACATCGATGGGAGTTTGCTCATGAACAAAAGTCAACGATCAATGGTGAAGGCATGCTCGAGAGTTTATGAGGGTGGAGCGCTAGGTGTTTCAGGGAGGGTTGTGGGTAGGAAATGTGTGCATACTCTTCAAAGTGCAACCCCCATGTCTGTTCACGTCCCTATCATATGATCTATGGGAGTAAGATTATCTCGAGCTAGAGTTGAACATTCTTCATGGAGGGTTGATCAAGTAGAGGGATCCCATATAGAGTCCAATGACTATTTTTCTCGAAGGATTCCTTCATTGGCCAGTCTATCAACAAATTTGTTGGCTGAGTGCTTGACATGGGAAGGTATTATTACTTCAATCTTGGAGAGGAGAGATTGAAAGTGTTCTAGAATTCCTTCTAGTTTCTAGCTAAGGGAGACCTTACTGATGGGAGAGCCTTGTTTAGCATGCATATGATGTTTTGGAGGTCCCCTTATACTACAAGTTTATGAAATCCCTCACGAATAACAATGTTAAGACCTCTTTCAAGGGCTTGCAACTCTCCAGTGGTTTTTCTGTCAAAACCAATATAATTTGCATAGAGCCATATGAGCTTCCCCATGTCATTGTGAAATACACCTCCCAGGTCGGCAGGCTCAGGGTTTCCTTTGGAATCTTCATCGAAGTTGAGTTTGAGGAAGCCAATGGGGGGAGGGGGGGTAGATCCCACAGGGCCAAAGAGTTGACAAGATGAGCTAAAATTTGAGAATAGAAGGAATAAGGGGGGTGATTTAGATCAATTTGATTGAGGATGATTTCCTCTTGGGTAGAATACTGCCAATCCTAATCTATCCACGGGGTGTTGAGAGTCGTTTCCTAAATGCTACATTCAATTCCCCCCATAATGAATCAATTTCCATATGCATATTTTGGAAGATCTTGTGGTTCTTCTCCTTCCATATTTCCCATAGAAAAATACTAGGGAGGAGCTCCCAAGCTTGATTGAGCATAGGGTTGGCGAAGGAAGTTGTCCTCCAATTTTTAATGTTTTTAAATAAGCTACTCTTATTACGATCCAAGGTATAGAAGGTTATGGATCCTTGATCCCATAAGGTAGAAGATAGGGAGAATAAGTTTAGAAGGTGATCCATGGATTCTCTTTTCTACAAGCAAAGGGGACAAAAGGTTGGGCCAAGAAAGCCACACCGAGACATATTATCCTAGGTTAGTATTTTTCCATGGGACAACATATAAAGGAGGAAGGATACTTTTGGCCATAAGTTTTGCTGCCAGATTTTGATCCAAAGGTTATGAGGAGGTTGATCCCGATGGCCCGCTGCTAAGTGATAAGCTTCCTGGAGGTTGAAACATCCTGCTGGATGATACCCCCAACAAAACTTATCCTACCCATCTTGGATCTTGATTTCCTTGTTTGATAGTTCCTTCCAAAATCTATCCTAGTTGAGATTTGGCGGGAGAGGGTGTCGTTGATCTTTGGGAATCCATTATCTCCATTCATCTTCTGATTTTGGAGGAAGGAAATACTGTTGAAGCCATTTTTTTCCTCGGTTGAGCACGCTGACTCTTAGCGATTGGAAATCTGTTCAAGCTCGAAAATAAGGGTGTTGTTGCTAGGCATTGTCCCAGAACAGGGAGTGGAACCCATCTCCGACCTCCCAAAAGTAGTGTTGATGAATAAGATGTTTTTTATTCCAAGAAAAGTTCTAGATCAAGGACCCTAAAATATTTCCTTCTAGGTGAATGAGATCTCGAGGTTCAGTGTTGGGGAAATATTTCTTATGCCAGATTCAACTCCAAATATTACCCTTGATTTTGAGCCATCTCCACCAAGCCTTGGCTCCAAGAATTGTACTAATAACTTTAGGATCTCTGAGTCCTAGGCCTCTCGAGAGTTTGGGTTGATAGAGTTTATCCCTGGCTACAAGAGCTCACTTTATTTTTTTGCGAGGCCCTCCCCACAAGAATGTTCTTTGAAGGTTGCGTACAACTTTCAGAATGAATTTTGGAGCTACAAGAGCAAAGAAGAGATAAAGAAGCATTGATTTCATAACTAACTTGAGTAAGACGAGGCGTCGTGGGGTGTTGGGCGAGTTGAATGACCAATTGACAAGTTTGCAGTCCATTTTGGAGAGGAGATCCTCCCAAGAGGAGTTGCGGATGGAATTTGCAACAAGGGGCACAACTGATTATTTGGATGGAAGGGAGCTCAACTAGAAACCAAGAATCCTGGAAATATAGACATGAATTTCGAGAGAATTGTTAAAGAAAAATGATTGATATTTTTCTTGATTGATGGAAGTACCCGAGGTGTCCATGAAGTTAGAGAGAACCTTCTTGATGGATTTGGCTTCTTGAACAGTAGGAACACGCATGAACATAGTGTCATAAAAAAATTGTTTATGAGAGACATGGAGGTGATACCCTAGGAATTTGAGTCCCTTGATTTTGTTACTTGCTACAGTTTCTTTGAGGGCTCTTCCTAGACCCTCAACTATTAAGATAAAAAGGAAACGAGAAATAGGGTCTCCTTTTCGGATGCCATGAGAAGGGGTGAAGGTGGATGATCTAGGTGCATATCGATGGCCACCCACCTATTCTACTGGCTCAAAATACAATTTTCCACCTTGGTAGTTTTTCTACAGTTTTTTAGGTCCTAAACTCCGAGGCCGTTTTGCGGCCCTAAACGACGTTGTTTTGACAATTGGGTGCCTAAGAGATAGAGACAAACTTTGGCCCGGGCCCAGTCAAAGTGTGTACTTATCGGTTAGACCTTTCCAACGAGCTCTCATATGCCCCAAACGAAGATCATATGAAAAAGTTATGCCCTCGGTAAGTTGACGTATCAACTACCCACATTGGGGCCCACAAACCTTTTGGCGTTTCATCTTTCGGGGTTAGGGTTTTGGATGTTTAGGGTTTTTTCATTTATTATTTATGTTTAAAAGGCCTTTGGAGCCTCATTGTACACATTTCATCTTCTTTCGAATGAGTGTAGCCGTCACATCTCTTCTAAGAGATAAGTTGCCACCATTCTAGCGAGTTCATTCACTCTGTATTTTTATAGTTTTTGTACACTTCTTTCATTAATAGAAATTGTGTATTACTATATCTCTGTGTTTCTTGAAATATCTTTGTGTATTTCCTTATTATATTCTTGTCTTCATTTCGTTCTCAAAATAATCCGGATCAGTGGTATCAGGGCAGGTTGTTCCTTGTTGTTTCTTAGTGCATGTCCCTAACGATGTCAGGGTATAGAGAGTTGGGTCTCGAGCTAGTTTCTGTCGAGGAAAACTATCCCAAACAACCTCCTATGGTAGAAGAAAAGAGATATGAGGGAGTAGGAGATCCTATCAATATTTTGCTTGAGGAATCCCTCACACGACAAAGGGATGAAATGATGGAGAATTTTTCCCAAATTCTTTGACAACTGCCGATAGCAGCAGACACGTCTTCATCAAGCAACCAATTTGGAAGTGCCACCCCTTTCAAGGTACAAGTTTATTTTGATATTCCTTTGTTTGAAGGTCATATAGATGCGAATGCTTGGGAAAAGTGGTTAAATATGCTAGAAGGTTATTTATCTGTCCATAGTTTTTTCGATAGAGAAAATATCACCTTTGCGCTCCTCAAGGTTTTCCCCCATGTTAAAATATTGGTGGGAAACTTACTGTGAGAAAATTTCCACAGAGGAGTCTAGAATGTTTGAGGCCGAACCCACTTGGGATTTTTTTATGGATGCCATCAAGGAATAATATTGCCCTATTGGAAACTCTGATGACCAATACATGTGATGGACCACATTGTGTCAATAGAGGAACCAAACCATGCCAAAGTTCACAAATTGTTATAACTTACATGAATACTGAGAGGGGGGTGTTGGATGCTTCTTGTCTGCGTAGGGGTTATCAGACCTAGGGTTCGGGTTGACCGTGACCAACAAAAACCTCAAGAAACTGGCCCTTTCGACATCACCTGCTTGCGCAGATGAAGTCTCTTCCGAGGTATCTATTGGGGCTGCAAGAAACAAATTTCCATAGCAGTAAGGGAAAGAGAGGCTGATGCGTGAATCATTCTTCCTGATCTTAACCTATGTATGTTCTTGATATTTACCTAAACTATCACAACCATACATGAACATTCCAACATAACCAATTCATAGACTAAATTAATTTTGTGAAGTATATCATCATTCATGAATGCATAAAGACAAGTAAGAACACAAGACACAATATCCTTTCTAAACTCCTTCTTTATTCATATTATTTCTGACTATTACATTCATGATTCTTCCACAACCTTAATTCTATTTCATGCACACACTCTCACACTTACATACATAGATCTCTATATCTCCCTCTCTATATCTATATCTCTCTCTCTATATCCCAATATCATTACATATTTATACCCCAAAATCTAGGGTTTCAAGTTATATTCTTATCTAATCCCAAAATAACCCATTACAATGCATGGCATAACCAACTTCAGTTAACTGGCTATTTTCCTTCTTCTACTTCTTGTTCTTTATATAACTTTTTTGTTGTCCTTCTATTTCTGGAAAGTCGCACTATTATCGTTTTCACTTCCTTTTCTCACTCTCTTTCTTTATTCTTTCATCTTTGTGCTATCTCCATCCTTCGCGTCATTCTGTGCCCTTTCGATATTATGCGTGAATCCTTCCTTCTGTGCGATTCCTTCATACTTAGATTCTTCCAAAAATTGTATCCAAAACTGCCTATCCAACAGGCCCCCAACACTCACCTATGGTTCGTCTCGAGCCACTCAGGCATGTTCCTGTTCTTCCATGCTGCAATGACCTGTTGTGTCGTAGCCTTAACTGTTTCCACCTCTGTGACAATGGTGGTTTTTTTTACTGTACCATGTTTCAAACTTCTTATCCGGTCTTGTTCCTTTGGTTTCTTTATGCTTCATCGCAATATGCCTTAGAGGGTCCTCTTTTTACCTCTTGAAGGCCTCTTCCCTCCTGATGGCAACTTCAATCTGGATGACGACATCAGGAGGCATGTTGCCGAGGGGGCCAACATTGCTTCTCGGAGGCACAATAGGTGGTAAGCCTCCTCTTCCTTTAAGAACATTTTCTGTCCGTAATTTGCTTGAGACCGACAACCTCCTCCTTTCCACCTACATATTTTGGCCACATCTTCTGGTTTAGTTGGGGTGTCATATACAAGGTCAATTTCTGGGCAACCTCACTTTTAGTGGAATCCTAATCCGTTTCTTTCTCTTTTACAGTCATGAAGCATTCATAACCCTCGAAGCGGATACTGACTCTAGTCTGGTCGTCGTGTAATTTTACACAGGAAACATTGTGAGTCCCTTCTTTTGGTATGCGCTCAACACCTAAGTATGGGTCCCCAACCAGCTCCGACACTGGCTGTACTTTGTTAACATCTTGGTCCATAAACTTTGGGTTGGTAGGTTTGTTCACCATATTTCCTTCCCTACTTATCCCTGGGGAGGGTGGTGGTATTCCTGGCGGATCTATCCCCATTTGTCTAAAATTCCTGCTCGACGAGTTGAAGCTCAACTCTATTCTTGTTGGGTCTCTCCTATTTGTTCAAAGTGNCCACTTACGATCTTCTTATGTTGTTTTGGTTTCGTGTCGAATGTACCTGTCCCATCATGTTTTAACTAACTCATCCCCTTCACCACTGGAGTTGATGAGTTGTGTTATTATTGCATCTTATTTACCAAATCCTTCGGGTGAGTTCTCCCACGTACCGTCGATCGACTGGGATTTTTGATGGCTTGCCTGAGTAAATGCTTATACAACGTTATAATGACCTATCACACTGACCGCCCATCTGTCTTTTTCATGCCTAACTTTATGTAATGGTCTTTTTGTACCGCCATGCACAATAATGTGTTGCTCGTCGCAGGTGGGCCTGTCCCTATCTTCTCGTTGAACTTGACACAATGTTCACTTCGTGTAAGATGATCAGTTCAACTGCGCAAGTTTTGATACCTTGGGATTCTGCTTACTCTCTTCTTTTCTCCTATCACTAATGTTTTATGGTTTTTCCCTTTTTCTATTTTTATGTGAGTTTTCCTGTTTTTCATGCTACTATGGTACATCTACTATAATACAAGGGTTTCTGTGCTGGATAGGTCATTGCGCAAAAGATAAACTGTCTCTATAGAGCTTCAACTGACTTCCATTTTCCATTCCATCCAAGATTTGTCTATCCAAGGTTCCCAACCACACAACACTTGTCTCTGTTATTTTCCAGATCACATACAACCCTAACCAATGCATGTGAAACTTCCCTGGGTGTTGTAGATACTTACTGCCATAGAGTAGTACCAAGCCGTCGACTTGGAATTTCTTGGTATTAATATGTCTATCATGCCATGCCTTCTCTCTGGATTTCTACACCTGTTGATGGAATCCGACCAAAAACCTATCCTCCTGAAGCTGGACTAATTGCGCCAATCTCTCCTCTATTGCACCTGCATCCGAAATCTTAGTGATGGTTGTAATGCACATACTAGGTACAATGGACTCCATTGGAATTAATGGTTCCTGTCCATAGACCAAGAATGGCGTCTGCCTTGTCATCTTCTTACTTGTAGTTTTGTATGCCCATAGTATCGTAGGGATGCGTAAGTTCCAATCGTCTCTTCCAACATTGCAGATCTTGGTCAAAGCATTCTCCAAAATTTTATTGAAAGCTTCTACTGTTCCATTAGCCTGAGGGTGATATGGTGTAATTTTATGATGATGAATATGAAATTACTTAGTTAATGTAGCAATGGTTTGGTTAAGAAAGTGCGTACCTTGGTCGCTAAGTAATATGCGTGGACATCCAAACCTGGTGACTACATTCTCAAATAGAATCTGCGCAGTAGTATTTGCAGTACAATCAGTAACATGTGTTTCTTCTTCCCACTTGGTTAAATACTCGGCTGCAATGATGATGTACCTTTCTCTTGATATCATTTCTTGTGGGTTGATGGGACCCACAAAATCAATAACCCACTTATCGAATGCTTGCAATGTAACTTGTGGATTTAAGGGAATTTCATCGCGTTGAGATGGTTTACCCACTCTTTGGCATACGTCGCAAGACTGACAATACTCCTTCGTGTCCTTGAATAGTGTAGGCCACCAAAGACCTGGACATAAAATCTTTTGTGCCATTGCTTTCCCTATGTAATGTCCTCCAACAATCCCACCCTGTGTGTCCTCTAAAATGGTTGTTATTTCGTGTTCTAGTATGCAACGCCTCAAGATTCCATATTCCATAACCTATACAAGTTCCCTACAATTAGTTGGTAGTATATTGCATTAACTACCAATTGTTTCTTCTGCGCCACGTTCATGTCGGAGGGAGCCACACCCGTATGTAGAAACTCCACAATGTCCGTGAAATAATCATCCGCCATCCTGACTGCGAATAAATGTGCATCTAGGAAATTATCATCTAAATTACCTGCATCCTCTCCTGTCAATATCTGTAAGACAATATATGGTCCAACATTTAGTTTCCCGTGTTTTACAATGACCTCAAAAACATATTCCTAAAACAATAACAACCATCTGCATATTTTGCCTCCTAAGACAGGCTAATTGACTAAGTATTTTAATGCAGAATGGTCTGTGTACATCTTGAAGTGATACCCAAGTAGGTAGTGTCCGAAATTATGGAGTGCATAGACATTGGCCATGCCTTGCCGTTCGGTAGTTGTATATTTTTTCTCAGATATAGAAAGTTTCCTACTCACGAACGCAATCAGATGATCAATTTCACCTTTGTCTGGTTGTGACAGTATTGCGCCCAACATAATGGATTATGCATCAACATGGACATGAAAATCTTTGTTCCAATCTGGGAATACTAAAATGGATTCAGTGACCATTCTCTGTTTCAGTGTGTCCAACCCCTTCTGGAAACCCTCATTCTATTGGAACTCAACTTTTTTCTTCAACAACTTTTCCATGGGTGTTGTAATCTACACGCATAGCCTTCGATAAACTTCCCGTAATAACTTGTATGGCCCAAATTTTCTCTTAGATTTCTGACTGAGGTTTACGACGCTAATTCCAGAATAACGAAAATCTTTGTTGGGTCAACCAACAGGCCTTGCTTGCATACGATATGTCCTAGTAGAATTCTAAATGGTGCCAGAAATATGCATTTCTTTAAGTTCAATGAAATATGACACTGTGTGCATCTATCTAACATGAGCATAATAACTTCAATATGATCCTGTAGTAGACTGAATACCTTCCAATTGTCTAAGTACACTTCCAAAAATTTATGGATAAACTCTTTGAATGCAGCCACAACCACTCTAGAAAACACTGTAGGGGCATTCTTTAATCCAAATGGCATCACCGTGTATTGATAACTACCCGATTCTGTTGCAAATGTTGTTTTATGTCTTTCCTCCTACGTGATTTTTATCTGATGGTACCCATAGAATCCATTAGTAAATGAATACGCTTCTTGACCTCCTACGTTCTCCAGTACTTCATGAGTGAATGGTGTTAGGAACGGGTCATGTAAGCATGTGTCATTGAGCTTCCTTAAGTCGACGCAGATCCTAATCCTCCAATGTTCTTGTCTTGTACCACCATAGGAATAATCCATTTAGATTCTTTGATTGATTCAATGATGCCAACATCAAGCATTCTGTCTAGTTCATCCTTAACCTTTGCCTTATACCTTGATTTCAACATGTACGGTCTTTGTCGTATTTTCTTAGCTCCAGGTTTTAGTGGAATCTTCATCTCCCCTAAGTCGCTTGATATCCCCTTCATCTCTGAAAATGTAGTGGGAAATAAGTCCTGATATTCTCATAATAAGTTTTCCACCTTCTCAATTGTCTCGTCGTTCCAATAGTCTCCTATGTGCACAAACTTAGGGTTCTTCGTTGTCCCAATGTTGACTTGCTTTGTTTTTATTGGTTGTGTGTATGCAATAGATACCATCTTTGGCCTACTACTACGCGTGTTCCTTCTATATCTGGTACCTGGAAATTCCTGGGGTCCCCTTCATTGTATTCCTCCTCCGTGACATTATATCATTCCGATAGTTTTTGGACCGTTAATTTGGCTGTGTGTGCACTGCCTAGGGGTTCTTCTTCCACCGATTCTACCTTCGAGAAGATCTTTTCTCGGATGGCCTATAATGATTCCTATATGGAAGGAGATTCATGTTGAAATGTGAATGTGACTTTGAATCTCTAGACCAATCCTTCCCATGCTGCTATCTCTTTGTGCTTCTCCAATTCTAAATACCAGTTCCTTGGGGTTGTATCCAACATGTGTATGAATTGGTGCAACCATTCAGTTTCTGATATTGATCGCCATACAACCCTACATTTTTCCATGTGATCCGTCGAGTCACTTTCTCCTATGTATTTCTGCGCACTTACTTCTTCTTTAGGTCCAAAGTGTATCTACACGATTCTACTACACTATGCCCAGTACTTAATACTCTTTCTGTGTGCGGCCCACCATCTAGATGGAGTTGCTTTTAAGATGACATATAGTGATAACAACCTCTATTGTTCAGGTACCTATAAGTCAAATGATTTTATAAAAACATTAATATCAGTTAGGCCATCATACCTAGGTGGGTCATATATTTCTGTGTCAATCCAGTGCAAATATCATTTTATATGTGCACATCTTCTAGTTTATACTTCATGCATCCTCTGCTTCCAATTCTCTAGACCAACCTCTGAATATGATGCACACGAACTACAACTTCTCTAACTGAGCGCACCATCTGTTGTCGGTTGACATAATCCTCCATGCACGCAGTCAAATTATATAAATTGTCCATGTTGTTCTCTCTTACTGACTTTGTATATCTCTTCCCTTCTAATGGGTCCAAGGGTGCAATAACCTTTAGATCCTCAACCTCAAAAGATCATCTTCCTTCTTTTCAAGTTAATAATTTCTCGGTTATCAACCGCCCATTCTAGTCCCATTAAAGTTGGATATGGTTGACTATTTTCTACAATCTCAATTACTTCAAAATAGGCCATGCTGCGCAACCCATCGATGTCTACATGTACCCCCGTTAGTCTCCCTATCGAGACTATCTTATGTTGATTCATGAGCCTTAACTGGAGATGGGACCATATTAATTCAGGTTCAACCATCATCTCCCATGGCTGCTTAGATAATACATTGACATCTGATCCTAAGTCTAGGATAACATTATCCACATCATATTCCCAAATCTACGCATTAAACTTGAATTCCCCATTGGTTCTCTTCCTGCGCAGTACTTGGTTTACCATTCACTGTGTGACAGGGGTGTCCCTTCCTTTTGTGCAATGATCAATCATTTAGTATAATATACTAAGCGCATTTCGATCTCTCATCAGTTCTACACATCTTTTTAAGAATTCAGTTAGTGCACTTACTTGCGCACTTGACTTTTTAGGTACCGTTGGGTCTTCTAGATGAGGTAGTGATGATGTGGATGCTTCCCCATGTGGTTCAAGTATTTCCTTTCGTGTGCTTTGATATGTCTCTTTTTCCTGTTGTGGGTTGAATGCTGGCATAGGCCCCCCTGACTTCCTTACCCACTGCTCTGTTTGATTTCTTTGAGTTGCTATATCAATGCCTATGTAAGATCCTCCACATGTAAAGATTGCGATTTTTTGTCCTTCACTGTGTTTTTTAATTGATATCATTTGCACATTTTGATTCTGATGCGGATTTTGATTTGGGTTTACTCTAGCTTGCCATTTTTCAACTAGTTGGGGACAATCCTCCGTTGCGTGATCTAGTGCTCTACAATATCTGAACGTGGTTAACAGGTTATGGCAATCTCGGGCCAAGTGTCCTGGTTGATTATAGTTATAACAGATAATCGATCCTCGTCTTCTGTGACCAAAATTCCCTCTACCTTAGCCTGCCAAAATTTTCTATGTTCCCTTGATTGAAACCTCTCTGACTGTTATACTGTGCACCACTCCCATCCACACCAATATTATCTTCCTCGATCCGCTATATATCCAATGTGCGCTCCCTTAGTAGGTTGAACGCACGACAATCATTTTCTTCATGTCCTACTAATTTGTAAAAATTGCAAAACAAGTTCTTCAGAGTACTCTGGTATTTCTGGAGTAATGGAGATTCAGTGGGATGATGCCCCCATTTCTTATAGATCCTGTAGTATCCTCCCCTAGGTAGTGGATTCGATGCTCCTACTACCAAGTACTGGGCGAAATATAGGTATTCATCCTTGTGGTGGCCCTCAGTCCTACACTTGGTACACCAAATTTGTTCTTGTTTTTCCCTTCATTTGGTAAGCTCATCCACTTGAATTTTTTATGCAGCTAATTGTGTTTGAAATTGCACCATTCCCCCACTGTCTCTTGTCGATGACAACTCTAATTTCATTGCAATTTCCAGTGCCTTGGGCTGTGACACAACCTTCTGTTGAATTAGTGGTCTACAAATGTGGTGTAGTAAACTTGCAATGAAACACTCTTGATGCTACTGATCTGGAATCTGGAAATTCAGTCTCCCCATTACATCCTTAAATCACTGATCGTAATACCATACTGAATCTGTTTGCACCTAATTGATCTCTTTCAGTTCAATAATATGCTACGATTCTGACTACGATTTTTTGAACTCCTTTAATAACACTTGATTTATTTCTGCCAAAGTCCTAGACTTTCTGGTAGGTGTAATACATTGTAACTTCATATACCATGCTAGTACACGACCCCTAAATGTTGTCGCTAACTGCACAATCTTCACTTCTTCATTCTGTATGTTTTTAGCGTCCCAAACTGTCTTGCTGTTAAACAAGTGTTGTTTTGGGTCCTATGACCCTACTCCCTTGAATTCAGGAAGTCTACGAGTATTATCTATCCCTGCCATGTTGGTCTGTCTATTCCCTGCTCTTGGTGATGTTGGTACACTTTGATTTTGATTCTATGCACTACTCCCACTATTTCGACCGGTATTGTTCTGTCCTCCTTGGCTAACTACGATGGCTTTCGATAAGTATTCAAATGCTATTTTTGATTGTGGTGACGCACATGGGGTCGTGGATTGAATGCAAGATTTTGTTTGAGTAGGACTTACTGGCTCTTCTATTACTAGAATGGATTGGAACCCCTCTTTTTCTCCTCCTATATCTAGTGTCTCTACAATTCAGACTTGTGTGCAAGGTTCCCATACTTCTGGCTCACTATGCGGCTCTTTTCTCCCAGCCCCAACATTTTTCCTTTTATACCTTCTTCCTCCGTGCAACTCTCCAAATTCATAGTCTTCCTCTAGTGTACTACCTTCTTGCATCCTCAGTCCCTTCCTTCCTCTTTCATGGCTTCCTCCCTTTCCTTAGTCGATCCTTGTGTTATCCTCCAACTCCCCTATGTGCGCAAAGCCCGTTTAGTTGTCGAACTTCATTATCAGAACATGTTTTTCACATAGTAGCATATTTATCCACATATTCAATGATTTCAAGAACCTCCCACGTGGGCCTTTGAAAAATTTCCTTTCTGCAACACTATATGACTGAATGCAATCTACGAAAAATTCTGTAACATAACTGCCTAGTATACTATCCAACCAAAAATAAATTGCTCGAGTAGTTGGGTTACTTACCGAATTTAACTGTCTTTCCAGTTCCAAAGTCCAATTCTTCGGTGCTACAACACTAAACCTTCCTGTCTTCTCTACTAAATTTTCTAGCCACTCGGTCAGAATTTATGGGATTTCAACAAAGAAAATTTCATGTTGGTATGTGAACACATAGTTTTGCATCCATTTCTCGTCACTCATATGAGGGTTCATGTTCTCTTGTCGCACAAAATCTCATTCTTTTCGTTCCAACCATTCAATGATTTATTTCTTAGTTGGCCTCCAAAAAATTCCCTTAGTCTCAAATTCTCGGTTCCGACAAGAGAACCATTTGTTTGCTTATTTTTGTCTGTGTAGAAGTTATTAGACCTAGGGTTAAGGTTGACCATGACCAACAAAAACCTCAAGATACCAGACCTTTTGGCATCACCTTCTTGTGCAGATGAAGTCTCACCTGAGGTATCTATTGGGGCTGAAGAACCAGGTTTTTGTAGCAGTAAGGGAAATGGAGGTTGATGCGTGAATCATTCTTCATGATCTTAACTTATGTATGTTCTTGATATTTACATAAACTATCACATCCATACATGAACATTCTAGCATAACCAATTCATAGAATAAATTCATTTTGTGAAGTACATCATCATTCATGAATGGTTAAAGACAAGTAACAACACAAGACACAATATCCTTTCTAAACTCCTTCTTTATTCATCTTCTTTCTGACTATTACATTCATGATTATTCCATAACCTTAATTCTTTTTCATGCACACACTCTCACACTTACATACACATATATCTATATCTCCCTCTATATATCTATATATCTCTCTCTATATCCCAATCCCATTACATATTTATACCCCAAAATCTAGGGTTTCAAGTTCTATTCTTATCTATCCCAAAATAACCCATTACAATGCATGGCATAGCCAACTTCAGTTAACTGGCTATTTTCCATATTCTACTTCTTGTTCTTTATACAACTTTTCTATTGTCCTTCTATTTATGGAAAGTCACACTATCATCGTTTGCACTTCTTTTTCTCTCTCACTTGCTTTATCATTTCGTCTTTGCGCTATCTCCATCCTTCACGTCCTTCTATGCCCTTTCGATATTCTACGCGAAACCTTCCTTCTGCATGATTGCTTCCTACTTAGATTCTTCCCAAAGGTATATCCAAAACTGCTTGTCCAACAGGGGGTGAATAAGTATTCTATCAAATTTCACCAAATTGTTTTCCTTTCAACAATTTAAAGTTATTTAATCAACAATATACACAGAAAAAAAAACAAAAACATAACACATGAAACACATAACACTAGGATTTTTATGTGGAAACCCAATGTGGGAGAAAACCATAAAACATCTCTCTTTATGTTCTTATGCAAGAACCAACTTACAATTTAGATTTTTTCAGCTTGATAGGCACCCACCTGTTGTAAATAAGGACACCAATCCTCTTAGGCACCAACCTGTCGCAGATAATGAGGACACCAATCCTCTCAGGCACCAACCATGCTGCAGATAATGATGACACCAATCCTCTCAGGCCCCAACTTGTCGCAGATAATGAGGACACCAATCCTCAGTGAGATTCAACTCACCCTAGCTCCACCTTTCCACCCTGGATTTAGTTTAATTTTTTTTTACAGAATTGGACCTTTCTCTTCAATTCAAGAACAATCTGACATGTCTCCAGTTTCGTTTCGTTGAACAGTTATAGGTCATTTTTCTTTTTTTATCATCCACGATTTTAATCTAACATAGCGCATCCTTATCTATAATGTTTTCCTAAGTTCCCCTTCCTGTATGTGGATGCATATCAGTTACATTGTGGACATATCTTGACCAGATCAAAGTCTTGTCAGTTACACTTCTGTCTAAATAAAGTATGTGGACACGTGACGATTATATTGTGGACAAATCTTGACCAAATCAAGATATAGTTAGAGCTAGAAATTCTTTGACTAAATCAAACGAACCAAATCTTCCTACGAATGAGCTCCATCTCATCTCTAGCAACATAACTTAGTCTTATCAGAGAATATTCTCATGAATGATGTAACAAATTACATTATGGTCTATAGAGCACCTATTGCACAGATAGAATAAGAGCCCAAGGCTCAAGCCACAAGTCTTCATCCTGTCGCACTTTCCTTGCATTGCGGTCACCCAGTCTCTTCGTTCATCTCGTTGAATTCCACTATGGCATTCATCCCGCTGGCTTAAGCCCCCCCCACATATTCCGTTGTAGTTCCCTCCTTTGTGCAACTTCCACATATTCCATTGCAGTACACTTCGTTGCACTGGCTTCATCTTGATCTGAGGGTCACTTTTCATCGACGCCTACAAGGATTATTCAACTCTATTTTCTTAAATTTAACTTCATACATTCTTGTGGTCGTATTTTCTCCTTACAACCTTCCTCTGTATTTCTATTTACCTTTCACGCACTTCCACTACATGAGCGCCATATTGTCTTGTGTACCATATTGTTTTTGCGCCATGTACATTACATATTTGCAATCAATGACAACATATGCACAAAAAACTCCCTCTTTGTCATTGATGGCAACCAAAAGAGCCTTCTTCCCTATTCTAAAAGGCGACTGCCAAAAAAATGGCCTTTATTTTATTCTATTCCCTTTCTATGTGCCCAACCGCAAGATGCTCCCCCTTTCAATGTGCAAAATTTCTAGATCAAACAAGTTGCTCCCCCTTTCAATGTGTGCAATTTCTAGATCAAACAAGTTGCTCCACCTTTCAATGTGCAAAACTTCTAGATCAATAGCCTTTATGGTATTATCCCCCTTTGACAACAATGACAAATAAGGACTTGGAACATTCTCTCCTTCAGGCCTCTTTACACGCACAGAACCATCCTTAAACAAAATACCACCTAGATCCATAACAAACTTCAACTGTGCACATCTACACAAAAGAAAACTTCTCCTTGATACTGCAACAAATGGGGCATCTTTAAAAGTAGTGAGCCATGTTATTTATTGAAGAAGGGAAGATGAGATCACTCCCAACTTCTGTCTGAGATACTCAAAGGGTTCTCTGGGTAATGGCTTGGAAAACATATCTACAATCTACTCTTTGGAAGAAGCATACTCTAATTTGACCACCTGATCCTGAAATTATTCTCTGAGAAAACAATATTTTATTGGTATATGATTAGTCTTAGAGTGTTGAACAAGGTTTTTAGAGAGATTAATATCACTGGTTTTGTTACATGTGATGGAGACAGGTTGATCATAGGGAACTTGAATATCCTCAAGATTATGTTTAATCCACACCACTTGAGTACAACATGATGTTGTGGCTATATATTCAACTTCAATTGTAGAGAGATAAGTGGAAGTTTGTTTCTTATTGAGCCAGGAAACTAAACATCTGCCAAGGAAAAATGCGCCTCCACTAGTGCTTTTTCTATCATCAATACTTTCTACTAAGTATGAATCAATATAAGCTTTGAGAATGAGGTTTGTATATTTTGGATACCACAAGCCATAATCAACAGTGCCTTGTAAGTATCTACATATTATTTTAACTGCAAGATCATGAGTTTCCTTAGGATTTTCTTGAAATATGCCTACCAAACCAATTGCTTGTATGATGTTAGGCCTTGAAGCTCTGAGATAGAGTAAGCTTTCTATCATAGACCTGTACATGGTTTGATCTATTTCTGGAGCATCATCATCCTTTCTAATTTTCAATTGATGGTCATAAGAGTGCTCACTGTTGCGTAGTTTTCCATGCCAAACTTCTTCAAGATTTCCTTGAGATATTTACTTTGAGAAATAAAAATTCCTCTTTTTGATTGATGAATCTATAGCCCAAGAAAGAAAGAGAGTTCTCCTAACATGGACATCTAAAACTCTTGTTTCATTGCAACTACAACCTTCTTACTCATTAGTTCGATGTTACTGTCAAAAATAATATTATCAACATATACTACAATAATTAATAGGTTATTACCTTCAACCTTGATGTATAAGTTTTTTTTAGTTGTTCCCTTTTTAAAACCTTGCTAGTGAAAATACTTGTCGAGTCTATAATACTAATCTCTTGGAGCCTGTTTTAGCCCATATAGGTCTTTCTTTAATCGTCAGACATAATCCTTTTTGTCAGTTAGCAAAAAACCTTTTGGTCACTCCACATAAACTTCTTCATGAAGGTCACCATTCAAAAATGTTGATTTTACATCCATCTAGTAGACTTGGAATTTTCTGTAGCATGCAAAAGCCACAAACATCATGATAGCTTCAGTTCTTGCAACAGGGGAAAAAGTTTCTTCAAAGTCCACTCCTTCAACTTGAGCATACCCTTTGCATACCAATTTGGCCTTGTTTTTTACTATCTGTCCATATTCATTTAACTTTTTTCTGTATACCCATTTAGTTCCAATTACATTCTTCTCATTTGGTATTGGGACAATATTCCAAGTCTTATTTTTATCTATTTGGTCTAGTTATTAATTCATGGATTTGACCCAATGTTCATCGTGACTTTCTTGCATAATTTTTTTTGGTTAACTCACAGATAATGGTGCAAAGTTTGTAGAACAAGATGTATCTATTAGTTTTCTTCTAGTTTGTACACCTGCTTCCTTGTTTCCAAGAATTTGGCTCTCTGGATGATGTTTTTGAACATACCTTGATGGGGTCTTTCGCTATGATATTTCCATTCTATCCTCTCCTTTTGAATAATCTTGTTCCTGTTGCTCGTCCATTCCATCATCTTGTAACACATTGCTGATTGGTTCATCATATTGATCATTATGGTGTTGATGTCTCACTGAATGAAGTGGTCCCTCATCTACCTTTATATCTATGCTCTCAATTATCTTATGGAGACTTTTGTTGTAGCACTTGTATCCTTTACTTCTAGAGGAGTATCCTAACATGATACCTTCATCAACTCTAGATTCAAACTTACCTAAGTAATCTTCATTTCTTTTAACGTAGCATTTGCTTCCAAAAAATTTGAAGTGCTCTATTTATGTTGGTCTGCCATGCCATAGCTGATAAGGGTTTTACCACTGTTTACTCTTATGTGTGCTTTATTAAGAATGTGAACAAATTCTCCCCAAATTTTTTTAGGTACTTTATATTCATCAATCATGCCCTATCCATTTCTTGAACTGTTATGTTCATCCTTTCTACTACTCCATTCTTCTAAGGGGTTCTAACAATAACAAATTGTCTCTTGATCCCATGATTTTCAAAGTAACTGTTGAATTCATTAGAAGTGAATTCTCCTCCTATGTCTGATCTTAGTCACTTTATTTTTAAATCCATTTCATTTTCTACCTGTTCTTTGAATATTTTAATTTTTTCAAAAACCTCAAATTTATGCTTCAACAATCCAACCCAAGTCATTATGGTATAGTCATCAATTAACAAAATGAAATATCTTTCACTTCAAGGTGATTGTTTAATAATAGGGCCACATATATCTATATGAATTATCTCAAGAGGTTGAGTGGTGGAGTGTTCTCTTACCTTGAATTGAACTCTTGACTGCTTTCCAAATTGACATGACTTACAAACAATATTCTCAAGTTTGGAAATTTTAGGCATATCTCTCACAACATCTTTTCTTCCTAGCTTAAAAAGATGATTAAAGCTAAGATGACCTAGTCTTTTGTGCTAAAGCCAACTCTCATCAGTTTTACCAATGCAATCTTTTTCTTTTCCTTCTTCTAGAACATACACATTCCTTGAAGTTCTGACTACTTTTACAACAATCTTCCTTGTATTCACATCCATTACTTTACAACCTTTTGAATGGAAGAGAACATTGTGTCCTTGGTCAAACGTTTAACTTACACTCAACAATTTATGTTTTAGACAATCTACATACAACACATTTTGTTCTTTGGTCTTTCCCTTCTTATCCTCATCTAGTACAATAGTTCATTTTCCTCTAATTCTAGATGGAGCATTGTTTCCAAAAGTAACATTAACACCTTTTTCTTCAGTTAGGAATTCAAACATACTCTTGTCTCCTGTCATGTGCTTGGAGCAACCACTGTCAATATACCATTGATTTTCTTGATTTTTGGCATATAGAGCTAGTCCACAATTTTCTTTGTTTTTATTTTTCTCCCGACAAACCTTTGTAAAATCTTCTTATTTGATAGGAAACATATTGATTTTTCATTCACTTTCCTTGTGTCCAAAATTATTGCATATGTGGCATTCAAGGTCATTTAGTAGAGGGGAGAAGGAATTTTTATACACAACCATTCGAGGTTTAGGGAATATCATTCCTACATTTCTGTTATGTCTAAAATTCCTACAACTCATAGCCTTATGTCCAAAGTTGTCACAAGAGAAACAATATCCATAGAAAAAATTTGGATTCCTTGGAATGAAAAACTTACTTGTAGGAATCATTCTTTGTTGGTGAGCTTGATAAGATTCAGGCACCTATTGCTTCCTTGCTTCATATTTGTTTGCATAGTTGGGTTGATCCAATTCTGACTGCTTCTTCATATCATCTTTTGATTTGTTAGGCTGACCCTTGAGAGCATTTGCATAACTTGTAGGTTTCTCACTAGTTGGCATGTTGGTGCTTGATTCACCTTTGAAAATTTTCAGACTTTCCTTATATCCTAGCCTTATCTTGTCATTTGGTGATCTCTCATTCCTAAGAATGTTATCTAGAGTTTCCGATCCTTTTATGAATTTCAATTGAGTCTTGGATTTCTTTATATCCTTTCTTAAAACAACTATTTTTGTTTCTAGTTTGTCGCAAATTTTCTCTTTTTGTTTTATCTAATTCATCAATATTTCTTCCCTTCTTGTGGCCTCTTCTAGCTGGATTTTTAAGATGATTATATATTTTCTGATCTCATTGTCTTTTTATTTATAAACTATAAATTTTCTTTTCTTAGTCTATTATTTTTATTGAGTCGGGAGATTTCCTCCAGAGCACTAATGAGTTCTCCTTCCATGTCTACTACAACTTCACATTCTTCTATGTCTGTTTTTTTGTAAGGTTTGTGTTGCTCCAAATCCATGAGAATTTGTTCATCTTGAATTATATTTCACTCATGTTCTTCTTCTTCGGTGTTTGAAAAGATGCTGCTATCCTCTTTTGAATAAAAAGTTTTCGTTTTAAAAATGTTTTTCTTTTGAAACTCCCTAGGTTTATCCTTGCCTTTTCTTTCTTTTTCATTGGTGTTGTTTTTTTTGAAAGGACATTTAGATGCAAAATGACCAACTTTACCACAATGAAAGCATTTGAATGGTAACATACATTTATGTTTTCTGGATCCCCTCTTCAGTTTGCTTACAAAGTTAACTTCTTCTTCATCTGAGAAGTGTTTTGATGAATCATGATGTTGGGATGTTGAAGATTTGACTGATGCCTTGAATACTACATCCTTTATATATGGTTGTTCTTTCCTAGTCCTCATCTCATAAGAAGTTAGAATTCCATGGAGCATGTCCATAGTCAGTTTATCTAGTTCATGCATCTCTTCTGTAGCAGAAACCCTTGTATCAAGTCTTGAGGGAAGATATCTCAGTACCTTTTGAACTACTATATCTTCTTGAATCTTCTCACCTAGCCTTTTTATAGTGTTTATAGTCTCATCAACTCTGAGAAAGAAACCAGCAATATTTTCATTTTCACTCATTCTTAGGATTTCAAATTGCATTCTATAAGATTGAAGTTTGGCCAACTTTACTTTCTTGTCTCCTTCATAACAATTTACCAATTTATCCCATATTTCCTTTGCAGATTCCAATTGCATTACTTTGAAATTTTTTGTTTATGCAAGTCCTCGGATGGAATTCATAGCTCTTGCATTGCTGTAGTAATCTTTCTTACTAGCTTCATTATTTGGAAGAGTAGTTGGGATTTTATAACCATCTACCACAATCGTCCAGACTTCCATACTAGGAGACATCAAGTAGGTATTCATTATGATTTTCCAAAATGAAAAAATTGTTCCATTGAACATAGGAGGTCCAGTTGAAGAAGAAAATGAATCTTGACTTGCCATACTTTCCGTGTGATCTTCCTTCCAGCTGTTAGGCTGTTATTGAAGGAACCTACACTTTGATACCAATTGTTATAACTTACAAGAATATTGAGAGGGGGGGAGCTGAATCAATATTCCATTATATTTATTCAACTTTATTTCCTTTCAACAATTTAAAGTTATTTAATCAACAATACACGCAGAAAAAAAAAAAAAAACACAACACAAGAAACACATTACACCAGGATTTTTACGTGGAAACCCAATGTGGGAGAAAACCACAAAAAATATTTATTTATGTTCTTTTGAAAGAACAAAATTATAATTTAGAATTTTTCATCTTGATAGGCACCCACCTACCACATATATGGACACCAATCCTCTCAGGCACCAACCTGTCGCAGATAATGAGGACACCAATCCTCTCAGGAACCAACCTGTCACAGATAATGAGGACACCAATCCTATCAAGAACCAACCTATCGTAGAGAATGAGGACACCAATCCTTTCAGGCACCAACTTGTTGTAGATAATGAAGACACCAATCCTCAGTGAGCTTCAAATCACCCTAGCTGCACCCTATTTTCATTTTAATTTTTTTTTACAAAACTGGATCTTTCTCTTCGATTCAAGAACAATCTGATATGTCTAGAGTTCCCATTCGTTGAACAATTACAGGTCATTTTTCTTCTTTTATCATCCACACTTTTAATCGAACAAAGCACATCCTTATTTATATTTTTTTTCCTAAGTTCCACTTCCTGTATGTGGATTTGTATCAATTACATTATGGACATATCTTGAACAGATGAAAGTATTATTAGTTACACTTCTGTCTAAATAAAGTATGTGGACGCGTGACGTTTATATTGTGGAAAAATATTTTCCAGATCAAGATCCAGTTACAGCTGAACATTCTTTGACTAAATCAAATGAACCAAATGTTCCTACAAATGAGCTCCAATTCATATCCAACAACAATACTTAGTCTTATCAGAGAATCTCCTCATGAATGATGCAAAAACTCACATTCTTGTCTATAGAGAACCTACTGTGAAGAAATAATAAGATCCCAAGGCTCAAACCACAAGCCTTCATGCTGTCTCACTTGCCTTGTAGTGCACTCACCCAGTCTCTTCATTCATCTCGTCGCATTCCACTGTGCCATTCGCCGCACTGACTTAAGGTGACCCCACATATTTCATCACAATCCCCTCCTTTGTGCAACTTCCACATATTTTGTCGCATTCCAATCCGTCGCACTGGCTTCATCTCGATCTGAGGGTCACTATTCATCGATGCCTACAAGGGTTATTCAACTCTATTTTCTTTGATTTCACTTCATACATTATTGTGGTCGTCTCTACACCTTCCAATGTTCCTCTGCATTTCTATTTACCTTTCATGAACTTCCACTACCTATGTGTTGTACTATCGTGTGCACCATACTGTCTATGCACCATGTACATTACATATTTGACATCAATGAAACTATATGTGCAACACAAATACCTTCCATACCTTGCGCACCAATTTGGGTATCAAATACTCTGAGAAACATCTAGTTCTGAAATACCATAGGGATCTACACAGGTACATCCAAACCGAAATGGAGTTTCTGGACATCTCATCATTGGGAGCTTCTTATCGATATATTGTCAAAATCAAGCAGAAATTTAAGTACCATAACGAGTGGGAGTTTGGGTCTACAAATCCACAACATTTAAAGTATGGTAAAGATATCCCTAACTCACATAACAACCAACCTCAAAACAACTAGCCCAAGCCATAGGAAAATAAGGGTAACGATAAGACGAAGAAGGACAATAGGAAGTGGTGTGACTTCCACAAAATCCCTTGGCACAACACCAATGAATTTCATTCAAAACAATCATTGGTGGTCGAGCTCAAAGAAAAATATTTGAACCCTGACATAGAATCTGATTTAGAAAACAATAAAAGGAAACAAATAATCGATGCAGAACCCACTGCTACCATCATGACCACAACAATCCAACCATAAGAACCAAATGATCCTGAGGAGGGGGTGTTGAAATATTGTAACTGCAAAGAGTATTCTATTAATGTATTATTCATTAGATCAATCCCCTTTTGTGGATTTATCATGTCGGTTATTGTAAATGACCAAATCCCCTTTTGCGAATTGGTCAAACCCTAATTGTAATATGCTAAATGAGAAGTCGCCCCCCAGAATATATTAAAGTGGTTATAACCACCCAGATTGAGAAGTCGGCCCTGCCAGTGAAAAGACACCTTAGTTCAATACCTGCCAGATTGTATAAATAAGAGAGGCCAACGCCTCATTTGTTCACTCACTCACTTGTTCATCAGAGCGCAAGTTTGGAGTTGCAGTTGGAGAAGAAGGAAGAGAGAGAGAGGCACATTCTTGGGAGAGG